>RJWM01034361.1:0-19911 GCA_004363535.1 Dasyprocta punctata | reverse complement strand
ACATCACGAAGCATTTCTCCCTGGCACTAGGCACTGGGGAACAAGCCAGCTCTTTAAGATTTGACTCTTTTCAGTCTAGTCACAAAGAGAAACTTTCATGTACTTAGACTGCTTCTTCCAGCTGTGATATCACGCCTGGCTTCTCTTTTGTGGACTCCTAGTGTCTCTTAGAAGAGACTCTCTCCTTAAGGTCATTCTGACCTGTGAGTCCATGCCGCCTCTACAAGCTCTATCCTGGGATAGAAAGACGCCCCAGCTTTCTAGAGCAGAGTCTATTTATGCATCATCTGTGTGCGCGTGTGCGGTCTTGAAGCCCTGATTTACAGAAAGGCTGGGCAAACAGGGAGTGACATCTGCTATGCCTGCACAGAGCAATAACATAGCAGTCATTGGTTCAGAAGCCAGGGAACTGTCACCACCTCCAATGACTGGAAGGGCTGGCGCGGAGCGCCCCCTCGCAGACATCTGATGCAACCACAGGCAGGGGACTGCTGTACAGCGGCTTCCGGGGCTGCGCACTGGACTCGCTTCCTGGCTCTGGCCCTGGGCCAGGCCCCTGTGCCGCAGACACTCCCCATGTCACATGTCAGGTGGCATTGCCCACCAGGTCACAGCAAGAGTCTGATGGACTCGGGCCTGGGCCACCTTAACGACCAGGGCTCTGACCACCTCCTGCCCCTGTTCCGTTTCTCCCAGGGCGCTGTCCTCAGGCGCAGGGCTGCTCCCCCGCGGAGCTGGGAAGGAAGAGGCAGAGGGGGTGCACCCCGCCCTTCCCGCCCGAGGTTTGGAGGACGCTCCCGCATCCCTCTTTTCTCCCAAGCCGACCTCCCTCTGCTTCTGCCACTACTTCAGTCACAAAGCCAGCGGAGCCAGGCAGGTCCTGTCTCGGTGAGTGGCCCTGCTCTTGTCACCCAGACTTTGACCTGAGGTCATTTCCCTGATTTAGCACACACACACTAGTCATCAGAGGAGAGAAAGTTCTGGAAGCTTTTTTCTTTTTGTAGTACTGGAAATTGAACCAGGGTGTCATGCTCGCCCCCAATCTTAGCACTGAGCAATGCCCCCAGGGCTTTTTTTTTTTTTTTTTGACACAGAATCTTGCCAAATTGCTTAGGCTGACCTTGAGCTTGTGATCCTCCTGCCTCAGCTTCCCAACTACCTGGATTTACAGGCTTGTCTCACTGCACTAACTTCACCTCTTCCTCTCTCTTTCTCTCTCTCTAAAAGAAATTTGCTGCCAGTGAAAGACTAGAAAGTTAGATGGTAGTGGAAGGCGATGGTTCTGTGGAGGGAAGAAAACAAGTCGGTATTAGAGCCTCAGACTGAACAGCGGCTGGGAGGCAGCAGATGTGAGCGGTTCAAAGCTGCTCTAGGAGACAGGGCAACCTGGACAAGCACAGGCTGCTAAAAAATCAGGGCGGCATAAGCCAAGCTCTCCAAGTCAAGGAGCGTCAAATCCACTAGAGGAGAAATGGCATGAACATAAATACAAAGTGTCATACTTTGGGCAGCAGGGTTTTTCTAAGATGAAAACCCAGATGAATTGGGGTTGAATTTCCAGGTCATGTTGTATGAGGAAAGATTGTTCTCTGCATATTTTGCCTACTCTAAGGATCCTGGGACAGAACTTGGTGAAGAGGGTAGAGGGCTTGGGGTCTTCTCTCATTTTCATTGCCATCAGATAAGCAGAATCGCTGAAACCCCCCTTTTTTGGCTTCTTTTCTGTTCAACAGACAGGTGAATTTGCCACTGTCTATGCATACAATAGACAATTTTTCTCAGTAACACCAACCACAAGAAATGGGTGTCCCTACACAGTGCTGAGGTGGGAAGGAGAGAAAGACATCAAATCCACGGAAGCAAGAACTCAAGCTTTGGAGAGAACATCTCAGCCTGGCATTGAACAACAGACACCATTAAGAGAGGAGGAGGGTGAGGGCAGTCTAGGGCAGGGCCACAGAAACAAGGTGCCGGTCCTGGTCTCTGGGTTGTACACTGTGTGACGGCGACATCAGTGAAAATAAGACTAGAAGGGAACCACTCTACGGCCGCAGGCTCGGCGAACATGGGACCATACTCAAGGAGGCACTAATGGGTGTCAAAGACTTTCTGGGAAAAACTTCCCCTGCCCATTTTCCCTGGGAATCTCCACCACGGGACCTCTCTGTGTGTAGGGTCCAAGAATGGAGCATTCAGTTCATAAAGGAGACCAACGAAAGTGACCGAGCCTCAGTTTCTTAAGGTGCAACACGTAGGTTTGCGGGGAGCCCGGATGGTTAGATCGCAGGTGCTGCGGCTGCAGGAACAAGAGCCCGAGCCCTGCTCCGCCGTTTACTATCAGTGTGGACCTCAGAAGCCGCTAGTCCTTAGCTTCAGAGCTCAGGTTCTCTTCAATCTGTGATCCCTACCTCATCCGGTTCGTGTGAGGTTGCAGCAGTAGCAGATGTAAACTACATAACTAAGTCGTGGCGCACAGGAAGGACTCAGTAAATATTAGTCATCATAATGGCTGAGAAAATGATACTACAAACACACGTATGATGTGTTCCCAAAAGAGCTTCTTTGGTGTTTCGGCTACCATAGTACAACTAAACGACTTTGGAACTGTGAACTCCTACCTTTGCGCCAACCGACTGGCCACGCCTCCAAGAGGGCAGGCCCCGCCCCGGTACTTGTGGGGTACGCCCACTCTGCGTCGTCCAGACCCCGCCCCGTACGCCTGTTCTAGGCCCCGCCCATACGCGCCTGCGCAGTGTATGTGTGGGCGGCCGCTGGCCTGGGCGATGAAGGTTTTGGTACGCTGCTGGTGGAGACCTCGGCTGGGCCGCGGCGCCGCGGGCTGGGGGGCGAGCTCTCAACGGCAGGTCGTGACCCGGCTCGGAGGCTGTCCTGGCTGGGAAGACGGCAAGAACGCCCGAGGCCGCGACAAGCCGCCGTGGCGGGTGCTTTTCTTCGGCACAGACCAGTTCGCCCGGGAGGCGCTGCGCGCGCTCCACGCCGCCAGGTACCGTTTCGGGGCGCTGGCCCTGGGCTGCAGGCGAGGCCGAACCTGGGCAACCGGGCCGCGGGCGGAAAGGCTGCGTGGGTCGGGCTCGGCGTCCCCACGTGCACCTTCCGATCGGGCCTGGGGCGCCGCGTCTGCGCCCACCCCACCCCACCCCACCCGACCCGTAACCGGCTTGCAGGACTGGAAACCTGGGTTCAGAGGTCACGCCCCTGCCCAAGGTCATCAGGTGAGCTGTTGGGACTAAAACCAGGTCCGACTTCAAAGCTCCCCCTTTTCCAGCGCCTCCTGCCGCTCCAGCCGTCTGGTTTGTGGGTCCCGGGCCTTGAGCGTGGGCTTTCCGACCCCTACACACCTGGTCCCCTACACCTGGTGCACGCCGGGCTCGGGTTTTCAGAGCTGGAATCGAGGACACAGTTCCAACACGAACCATTCGTAAATAAATAAATTTATAAATACCTCGAAGAACTATAGTTAGTATTTATAAAATTTATCAAATCTCATTTACTGGAAGTCTGTGGTATGTGGCAGCAATAAACATTTTAGATACACATAATGATCATATTCATCATGGGGAGTTTGTAGCCTTACATGCTATATTTTGATTCCTTTTTTTTTTTTTAACCGAATTCATTTCTGTCACCAGAAATGATCTCCCTCATATATGGAATCCCTTATCAGTCCTTTTGTTTGTTGTATTCCTCCCTCTTCACACTGACTTCTGTGCCCATAACCCTTGAAACACCCTTCACACACCAAAGGCCTTGTACATAACCTTCTACACCTTGCTGCTTCCAATATTGCCATATGCATTTCTTTTGACAATTCCCTTGGCAGCACCATTAACCATAACTTTCTTTTAGTGCCCTGGTGCATAATCGTTTTCTCCTAAGTCTTCAGCATGTGCATGCGATACCCATTTACTAAATAAACATGCAGAGCCAGGCGTGGTGGCACACGCCTTTAATCCCAGCACTCGGGAGGCTGAGGTAGGAGGAGCGAGCGCAAGGCCGACCTGAGCTACATAGTGCGACCCTGCCTCAAAAAACCAGGGCCAGGAGTTTGGCTCTGTGGCTTAAGCACCTGCCCTGGCAGGTGCGAGGTTGTGAGTTCAATCCCTGGTGCCGCAAAAAAAAAAAAAAAAAAAAAAAATAAATAAATAAACATGCAGCCCCTCCACATGAGGCTGCAGCTCAGTGTCAGAGCGTGAGACTGCCCTCGGTTTGATCTCCAGCACAATGAATGAATGAGGGAATGTACAGCCCCTGGGCACTGGGATCCTAAACAGCAGGTGGAAAGAATGAGGTGTGCTAAAACTGCTACCATAGAGTGATGGCTATGGTATCGACCTTTGTTTTTTAAAAAGTGTTTGGAGACTAGCAGTGTAGCTCAGTGGTAGAGAGCTTGCCTGGTGCTGAAGGCCTTGGGTCCAATCCCCACTACTGCGGAAAACAAAACAAGTCAGTATGACTTATGTTACAAAATTTCATCCATTCAAAGATAAACAGTGAAGAGTTGTTTTCTTCCACCTCTGGCTTCCATTTCCCAATTCTCTCCAGAGATAGTCATTGATTTCAGTTTCTTAAATCTTCCAGAACTGTTCAGGGCATATATAAGCATATGGACATTTAGCCCATTTTTAAAAGATACCTATTATAGCATATATACCATTATTAAGAGGTAATAACCAAAACATGCCGAAGCATATGTATAACATCCCAATTGTATGAAGTAACTGCTGTGTATGTTTTTGTATGCGCGGGAAATCTCTGGAACAGTACTGTCCAAATGGTAGCCAGAGGGCATGTGTAGCACTTTCAATTTAAAATAATTAAATAAAGCCAGGTTTGGTGGCTTACAGATGAAATTCCAGCGATTTAAGGGATTGATGCTGTAGGGTGTTAGTGAACAATTTAGTGAGACTTAGTCGCAAAATAAAAGGGCTCTAAGGGTGTAGTTCATTGGTAGAGTGCTTTCTTAGCATTCAGGAGGCCCTGGGTTCAAGCCCCAGTGCTCCTTGGGGGGGTTGGAGATTAAATAAAAATATAAAAACTCAGTCAGTTGCACTGGTTTTAATTGTTTAGCCCTAGATACTATAAGAGTTTAAGCTACAAAAAATGCCCTAATGCTGACATATTTTTCTTCCAATCTTTCTCACTTAGGGAAAACCAAGAGGAAAAGTTAATTGAGAAACTGGAGGTGGTCACAGTGCCGTCGCCGTCTCCCAGAGGACTGCCAGTAAAGCAGTACGCTGTGCAGTCCCAGCTCCCGGTGTACGAGTGGCCGGACGTGGGCCCTGGAGAATACGACGTAGGAGTGGTGGCTTCCTTTGGCCGGCTTTTGAGTGAGGCTCTTATTCTTAAATTTCCCTAGTAAGTTTTATCTGTAAGGAAATACAGTATAGAGACCTTGGTCTTTATAAATGGACCCAGGGTCTAAAATGCCATAATTTGAACTCAAGTGTGCTTTCTTTACTCTTTTATAATAAATACCATCCTCAGTGGGCTTTCGCACACCCACATTTAAATTCTGTATCTGTGTGCTGACAGTTCCGAGGTTGTTCCTCCAGTTCAGCCCTGCCTTCAACTTCAGGTCCTAGTGCCCCACTCTGTAGTCCAGTTTTTCGTTTTGTTTTGTTTTTGTCTTTTTGAGACAGGGTCTCACCATGCAGTTCAGGCTGGCCTTGAGCTCACTTTGTAGCCCAGGCTGGTCTCGAACTCGCAGTGATCCTCCTGCCTCAGCCTCCCAAGTGCTGGGATTATAGGCATGTGCCACCACGCCCGGCTACCCATAGCCCAGTTTTGATGTCCAGTAGGCACCTTACATTCAAGGTTCCCAAAACCTTCCAAAACTTTGTCTGAGTAAGTGGCAGCTGCCCTGGTTCATGCCACTCCAGCCACACTGGTCTCCTTGTGCCTTGAATTGGTTGAGCATTTCTCTTCCTCCCGAGCTTTGTATGGATTTTCCCACTGCCTGGAAAACTTTTTTTGGTCGCTGTTGTGGGCCACATGGTGACACTTTAGTTAATAACAGGCTGGATATCTGATGGTGGTGCCGTTAGATTCGCAGCCATCCAAGTTTGTATAACTGCACGCTGTGATCATCATGCAACCAGATCCCCTTGCCATGCGTGTCCCCTGTGTTAAGCGATTCATGACTGTCTATGTTGCTTCTTCTCCTAGTCCTTCAGGTCTTTGCTCAATTTCTTCTTGTTGGTAAAAGTTGCTTAGACTGCAGTTGAAATTGTAATCTCCCCTGTCACAGGTGTCCCCTTCTCTGCCTTATTTTTCTCCACTGGCCTCAGCACTGTCTGACAAACTTTTCATACCCAGAAGTTTGGGTTTTATTGCTCATCCCCTGCCCTTTGCTTATGAGCTCCCCAGGAGCAAGAGTTGAAGTGATGGAAATTATGTGACTAAACTACTGTATAAATATAATTTACTTTGTCTGTGAGATGTGTATGAATATTTGAGTAGTTCAAGCTGGGCGTGGTAGCGCATGTCTTTAATCCCAGCACTTGGGAGGCTGAGGCAGGAGGATCGTTGTGAGTTCGAGACCAGCCTGGGCTACAAAGTGAGTTCGAGGCCAGCCTAAACTGCATAGTGAGACCCTGTCTCAAAAAATAGGGCCAGGGATTTTAGCTCAGTGGCATAAGCGCCTGCCTGGCAGGCATGAGGTTGTGAGTTTGATCCCTGGTTAAAAAAAAAAAATTGAGTAGTTCTCAAAATAGTAATAAATGCCTTTTAGAATTGTATTTTAAAACACCAGGCATGAGTTGCTACAAAGCATCTTTGGAATCATGAATAGTTGTCCTGGCTCCATTTTTAATTAGGCATCGTGAGTTTCTTGTGGTAAGAATAAATTTACCTCTGACTGTTCCTTTCAGGTGCTATAGAACTAGATTGAGCTATCAGATTTGTGAAATTTCTGGGAAAGTGTAACGATGTAAAGTAGCGCGTTAGTGTAGGCAGCAGTGACTACGTGGCGAAGCCCATACTAATGTACAGGTTTCTGCATTTTCTGACCCAGCGGCATACTGAACGTCCACCCGAGCTGCCTCCCGAGGTGGCGGGGCCCGGCTCCCATCATCCACACGGTGCTCCATGGAGATCCCATTACCGGAGTAACGATCATGCAAATAAGACCAAAAAGGTAGAGCATATTTTCTTTTCTTGTTTGTTTGTTTTTTTTTTTGTACCAGAGATTGAACTCACAACCTCGCGCTTGCCAGGCAGGCGCTTGTGCCACTGGACTGTATCCCTGGCCCTTTTTCTTGTGATTTTTAAAAAAACATTGCTATCAGTCTGTTGGGGGTATGTGTGGGGAAATGAGTCAAGGGACAGTGCTCACTAATCTCTGTCACTCTGGAGCAGTTCCTTTGCACCTATTTATTTATGTATTTATTTTATGTTATTGGGGATTGAATCTAGGGTCTTTAGACTAAGCGACAGCCATCCCCCTTTTTTTTTGAGACAGGGTCTTGCTGAATTGCCCTACTGGGCTCAAACTTGCAATCCTCCTGCCTCAGCCTTCTGGAGTGCTGGGATTATAGGCATTTGCCACCATGCTAGCTTCCTTTGCTTTTATACAACTTTGTTCTTGGTCTCTAACCTAAGCCATATGTCTCTTGGTGTACATGAGATGTCTCTTTAAAGTTCTTATGTACTTCCTAATTTGTCGGTTGAAATAAATTATATTATTAACAGCTGAATTTGGATTTTTATATGTTCATTATTTTGAATCTCAGTTCTACTAAATTGGTTTATAGTTTTTTGTTTTTGTTTTTCTTGGTGCCAGGAATCAAACTCAGGACCTTGTGCTTGCCAGGCAGGTGCTTATGCCCGAGTTATATCCCCAGCATCTTGGTTTGTAGTTTATAAAAATTTTAGAGCCTAAAGTAAGGATATACTGTTGTGTGTATAATGCGTAATATAATCATCCTAAACATTGCTATTTTTTTTTCTCTACACTGTAGAAAAAATTACTTAAAATTATTTGAGGAGTTAATTTTCTTGTTGCTGAGACAGAATACCCAACACCCACAGTACAGGAGGAAAGGTTTATTTGGCTCACAATTTGTAGAGGTTTCAGTTCGTAGTCAGCTGGCCCCAAGGCAGGGTGGCACATGGCACAGGAATGTGGCAGAGGAGACACAGTCCATGGCAGAGCGGGCAGGAGGAAGCAAAGCGTGAAGTAGCCAAGTAGCTTCTTTCTGTCCCTTTATATTCCATCCAGTTTACTTGTCTTTGGGGTGGTGCCATCCACACTCAGGGTGGGGCACCCTTAATCCCAGCATCACACAATTCAGTGTCAGCATCACACACTGTAGATCCAGCCACCTCGCAAAGCTCACACCTGTGATCACACTAGCCTTTGCGGGGAACATCTAGGTACAAGCCACTAAGAGTTAGTACTGAGTTTCTGCCTGTTAATGACCCTCTAGAAAAGAATAATTTATGAGTTCACATGAACAACATGCTATCTGGAATTTACTTTAGGAAAAGGTGGGAGCGATTCAAGCACAGTGGCACATGCCTGTATTTCCAGCTATTTAGGAGGCTGAGGCAGGACAATCACAAATTGGAACTCAGACTGGACAATTTAGTGAAATTCTGCCTCAAAATAAAAGTAAAAAGGGCCTTAGTGATAGAGCACTTGCCTGGCATGTGTGAGCCCCTGGATTCCATTCCCAACACTGCAAAAAGAAAATAAAGAGGGAGTAGATGAAACAAGAATAGCAAAATTTGGTACTTCTAAAACCTGTCAAAACTGGCTGATTTGGGGTGAGGGTGTGGCTCAGTGGTAGAGCTCTTACCTTCTATCACAAGGCCCTGGGTTTGATCCTCAGCACAACAAAAGAAAAGAAAAGAAAACGAAAAAAACCCCAAGAAAAAAAAACTGGCTGATTTTCCAGGTGTGCTGTGTGCATGTAGTCCCAACTATTCTGGAGGCAGGAAGATTGGTTGACATCATGAGTTCGAGATTAGCCTGGGCAGTTTAGATTCTGTCTCAAAAAGAAACAAATTCATTTGTTTAAAATACAAATTAAAGGGCCAGGGATTTAGCTCAGGGGCATAAGCCCCTGCCTGGCAAATTCGAGATTGTGAGTTCGATCCCTGGTACCAAAAATAAATAAATAGATAAATAAATAAATAAAATACTAATTGCAAGAACCACAAAGTTAAAGTTTTTAAGTTAAGCAAGTTACATTTTGCGGGGCAGGGGCGGGGACACACCAGGGATGGAACTCACAGCCTTGCGCCTACCAGGCAGGTGCTTAAGCCATTGAGCCAAATTCCTAGCTCTAGTTTTTTGAGGCAGGGTCGCACTGTGTAGCTCAGGCCAGCCTTGTGCTCATGTTGTAGCCCAAGCCAGCCTCGAACTCACAAAGCTCCGCCTACCTCAGCCTCCCAAGTGCCGGGATTAAAGGCGTGTGCCACCATGCCACACCCGGCTGCAGGTTACATTTCTAATGAAGGGCTTACAAAGCTTGCTGTGAAGTGTTTACAAAACTTGCTGTGAGACTGATGGAAATGCAAATACACTTGTGTCTGCTTATAATCTCCAGTGATTATCATCCAAGTGAAACTTTTGTCCCTTGAAGGAGAGAAATAACTATTAATTTCTTAACTAGAAAATAAATTCCTTACCTACGCTTTCTGTATACTGATAGAAATTTTTCATACTATTTATTACTAATGGTAGACTTATTTGTAGTTGGAATTAAATTCCTAATACATACTGCGTACTTTTTTCCTGTAAAGCCTAAGGTGTAAAGTCTAAGTGTGGGCCATATTTGGCTCTTCTGCACAACTGATTAGTAGCCCGCAATAAACTATCCCGGTGCCATGTAGACAGACATACTGATTTTAAGAAATAGTAATCATGCTGGGTGTGGTGGCATACGCCTGTAATCCTCGTACTCACTGGTACTCAGGAGGCTGCCGCAGGAGGATCACTGCAAATTCAAGGCCAGGCAGGGCTATACAGTGAGTTCCAGGCCAGCCTGAACTGCATAGTGAAACCCCGTCTCAAAAAGACCAAAAGAAAAAGAAAAAAAGAAATAGTAATCATGTTATTAATCTGCTTTTGATTTTTTGCTAGGTTTGATGTAGGCCCAATTCTCAAGCAGGAAACCATCCCTGTGCCACCCAAGAGCACCACCAAGGAATTGGAAGCAGTGTTGTCGAGACTGGGTGCCAGCATGGTACGGTGCTCCAATATTCTGCTGCTTTTCATGCATTTTATAGTTGTGCTAAGTGGTTCTGAGGAAAAGGCTATGTATATGACCCGTAATCTTTAAACTTCTTAGAGAAAGAAAAAGTGGTTTCTGTCCTTGGCTTTGTCTTGGTTACTTTTCTCTCGTTGCTGGAACAAAATACCTGACACTCAAAATGAAGGAAGGAGAGGTTTATTTAGCTCACTGTTTGTGGAGGTTTCAGTCCATAATCAGCTGGCTCCAAGGCAGGGTGGCAGGGCACAGGGGCAACACTTCAAGGCAGCAGACAGAGCAAAAGAGGGGAAGAGCAAGCCTCTTTTCCTCCCTTATATTGTAGGCAGGTCACCCCTTGCCCCCCCCCCAAGGCAGATGTAGCACTCACAAAATCTCTTTACCCTTCTCTTGCATAGGATGAGGATATTTACAAAGTAAGGGTCCTGGCTTCCTATTGAGTCTCTTAGTTAAACTTCTGAACTCCTCAAGTTGATGCAATGTATCAGCCATAACAGCTTCCTAAAAAGAGCCCAGTACTTGTGATCTCATGGAAATCATTTGAGGATTTGCAGAGTGAAACGATTGTCCTCCGTCCCCTCATTTCATAGCGTGGCCTGGGCAGCTGCCTCCCCAGATCCCCTCTCCTTGCTGTCATCCGCACCTGGTCTCCCATCACACTGACCTCATGGCCCCTTCCAAGGTGGCCCTTAGCTCTTCTGCCACTTCAGCACCAGGTGCCAGTGATTTGTGTCTATGTACCCTGGAACCCTGCAGACCGACTTGCCTATAGATGATAGCTCCTTGAATCTGCAAACAGGAGGGTCTGCTAAATGCTTAAGGAACGAATTCGTGGTTTGGCTTTGAATTAGTTAATTTTATATGGTGGAGAATTTCTTTCCCCAGAATGTAGGTGTTACTTCCTGTTCAGGGCCCTCTCTTGGAAGTGATCTTGGCATAGTCACTGCCATTCTTCGAGCCTTGGCTCACGCGGTGGGACCGTTTCACCTCACCTTCCCCACACACACTGGAGGAAGTTGTTGCTGTTGATTGTTTTAGCGATCAAGATCCTGAGGGCCACAGAGAAGTTAAATAATTTCCACGCTAAGCCAGCTCTTAGCTGGTGGAACTGGAATCCGAACCCAGAGCCACGTGACTCCAGAGGACGCTCCAGTGCCTTCCCCGGGCTGACTGTGGGTAGCTGAGTGCATGCTGTCCTGGTGCTGACGGCTCTCACAGCCAGGCAACGTGCAGACCGTCGGGAAGCAAATGAGTGACCTGTGCAGAAAGGGATCACGAACTAGGGGTCACTTTGCAAATGGCCATGCATCTCTGCTTTGTGCTGTTCATCTGAATACGCTCTCTCTCTCTGTCTCTGTCTCTCTCTTTATAGCTCATTTCCGTTTTGAAACATTTGCCTGAAAGTCTGAAAAGCGGAAGGCAGCAGCCAGCTGAGGGGGCTACGTACGGTGAGTGGAGGCTGTGACTGGGCTCCAGTGGGGAGCTCCCTGCACGCGAAGGTGTCTGGATGGCCGGGTCTCTTCCCCGAGCTTCTGTTGTAGTTTTGAGCAGGTCACGGTGCTCATTTCCATGCTCTTTCCCAAGAACAGTTAGCAAGTTCCCCTGCCTCGCAGCAGGGAGCCTTGCATTTTTTTTCAGTGCTTTATTTTGAAAAGTATTAAACACAGAGATAAAATGAAAGGCTAGTGTAACAGACCTGAGTTTACTTCATAGTTAGCAGTTATTAATATTTGATCGTATTTTCTTTTTCCGTTTGTTTGGTTTCTTGAGTCAGGGTCTTGCTATGCAACCCAGGCTGGCCTTAGACTCTTTATGTAGCCCAGATTGGCGGTGAACTCATGACAATCCTCCTGCCTCAGCCTCCTGAGTACTGGGATTACAGAAGTGTGCCACCATGCCCAGTTGTGATTGTGTTTTCCATGTGTATATTTAGTATACATATATTTTAAATTTTGCATGGTCATTTGCAAATCTGAATGAGGACCTCTCACCTCTGAGTCCTTCGGGATACGTTTGCTGAGAAAAGAAATAGTTCTCTGATAGTGTCCTGTAACCCCGTCCATACTGATATTTTCCTCACTGTCTACAAATGTGTTCAATAGCCGGTTTTCATTTATTTACTCTTTTTAAGGTAAGATCCAGGGAATGCATTCTGAAGACTGCTTGAATCTGTGTTTTCCCCAGTTATAATCTTCATTAGCTTCTAATAAATATAATTTTCTTTGAAAAAAAATTTTTTTAAAAAGTACTGCCACTGTAGTTTAGCAGTAGATCACTTGTCTAGCATGCTCAAGGTCCTGAGTTTGATCTCTAGCACTGCCAAAAGATTTTTTTCAATTAATGTTAGGTTCTGGTCATTGGTTTTTTTATCTCGTTTTGTCTCTTTAAAGTAATTACTATCTTTCCTCCTTTATGTCATTGATATTTTGAGGAGAGCAGGCCAGTTGACTAATTTGTTTCCTTTTATTGTAGTGTACTTTGTTTCCTGTCCCTTGTATTTCCTATAAATAGAAATTTTAAAGGTTTAATCAGGCTCACGATTAAAGGTTTGTTTTTTTTTTTGTTTTTTTTTGTGGCACCGGGGATCGAACTCACAGCCTCACGCCTGCCCAACAGGTGCTTAAGCCACTGAGCCAAACTCCTGGCCCTAGTTTTTTGAGGCAGGGTCGCACTATGTAGCTCACGCTTAAAGTTTTGGAAAGAATATTTCAATGATCTTCCTGCCTCACCTTCCTGAGTGTTGGGATTATAGGCGTGTGCCACCATGGCCAGCCTTTAATGTGCATTGTTCTTGTGAGTGAAATTGAGAATCTTTTCTTGTGTTTTGGGGCTTTTTGCATTTCTTTTTTTCTGGGAGGAATCAGCCCTGGCCCATTTTTTCTATCAGGATTTTGGTCCTTCCCAGCTTCTAGGAGTATTTTATATAGTCCAGAAGTCAGCCATCTGTGATGTACACTGCAAATTCTTGCAGTTTGTCGTTTGTTTTCAAAGTTGGTCTTAGTTGTATGCAGCCTGATCTGGACCTCCAGTCATAGTTAGAAGGACAGTGTCTGCTCTCAGGTTATAAAGTAGTCCATTCTTGTTTTCTTTTAGTATCTGTTTGGTTTATTTGTTTTTAACTTTATTTTGTGGAAAATGGTAACTGTATACAAAAGTCGAGAGACCATGTGCTTATTATTCAGCTTCAGTATGTTTTAGCTCATGGCTCCTGAGCCTGACATTTGCTCTCGCTTCGTCTTGTAGCGCCTAAGATTTCTTCTGATACCAGCTGTGTAAAATGGGAAGAACAAACTTCAGAGCAAATACTCAGACTTCACCGTGCCATTGGAAACATAGTAAGTTGGGAAGTCAGGTTGCACTTTACTGAATTGAGGTTTTTGTGTGCAATTTGCTCTCTGGACATTTCTATTTAGGAGTGTGTCTCATAAACTAAACATAGGAAACCTGAAATTTTTTATAATCAGATTTTTTTCTTTTTTTTTTTTTGAGTTTCACTGCGTAGCCCAGACTGACCTTGAACTCACAGTGATCCCCCTGCCTCAGTCTCCCAAGTCCTGGGATTATAGGTGTGCACCCCCACACCATGCTGTAGTCAGATTCTTAAGTCACTTATTTCCACATGTGGTATACAAAGAGAAATTGTAATTTCAAAGTTTATTAAAATATCTTGTGTTAAATTCTCAATTCCTCGACAAATGTATTAGTTTTTTCCCCTTTATTTTGGATAGCCGCTCATATTATTTGAAATCTGGGCTCACCAACTGTGTGATTTTTAATGGACCTCCTCTAGTATTATTAGTGTTGGGTAAAATAGAGAATCACCGTTGAATGTCCATAGCATGCCGGGTTTTTTATCAGTGAAGATTGTACCTCGTGTTATACTTACTGTTATCACATTTTAAAGTGGAAGAAATTAGCCCAGTGTGGTGGTACACGTCTCTAACCCCCAGTACCTTTGGAGGCTGAGGCAGGAGGATCAGAAGCTCAAAGCCAGCCTGGACAGTTTAGCAATTTAGCAAGACCCTGGTAAGAATTTAGGGTCACTCGTAGCCCTTTGACACCTGGGTGAATAGTGCGGTCTTCTAAATGTGATCAGAATGTCCAGGGAGGAGCCGGGCATTGTGGCGCATGCCTTTAATCCCAGCACTTGGGAGGCTGAGGTAGGTGGAGCGTTGTGAGTTCGAGGCCGGCCTGGGCTACAATGTGAGCACAAGGCCAACCTGAGCTACATAGTGCGACCCTGCCTCAAAAAACTAGGGCTGGGAGTTTGGCTCAGTGGCTTAAGTGCCTGTCTGGCAGGTGTGAGGCTGTGAGTTCGATCCCCAGTGCCGCAAAAAAAAAAAAAAAAAAAGAATGTCCAGGGAGGAACGGCTGTGGGGAGGGAAGTCAGTAGCTCTGTTTTGGCCACCTTAAGTTTGAGATGTCCCTGTAGAGATGCTGAGCAGACCACTTCCTAAGGTGCGCCTGAGCCTCGCCCGAAACCTCCACTGTCTCTGACTTAGTACATGGTGATCTGAGTCTCCTGCAGCTCACCCTGCCCGGCCCCTGAGACACCAAGGCTTGTCCTGGAGCCCGCAGGCAGGGTTCGAGTCCTCTAGCAGGCCTTTCCTAACCAGGTGCAGGACCCTTATCTTCTCTCAGCTTCTGCCTTTTCACCTCAGTAGTGGAGCGCCTGACCTTGCTTGCCACTGTTAAGCTCAAGGGAGATGATTGTGTGAGTTTTAAGTCCATGCCAGCTTGGGATTTTGACTGTAAGGATAGTGGGAGGGCACTGGGTTATTTTCCCTGTCTTCCTGCATTGTTCTGGTAATAGGTGAGCTTTGCTGCTGTATTTTCTCACTGTGTACCTAGCACGAGTGCTGCACTAAGTAAGCAAAGCTCTTTTTGAGTTAGCAAGCATATTTTAATAATGCTTTCACTCCTTGGAAAGACAAAATTATAACCCGTTATGGTGGACACACTTGTGATGCCAGCACTGTGGGAGGCTGACGCAGGAGGATCACAAGTTCCAGCTTAGTTTGGCAACTTAGTGAGACCCTGTCTCAAAATGAATAAAAAAGGCCTGGGTTGTAGCTCAGTGCTAAGGTCCTGGCTTCAATCCCCAGTATTGCACAAAAAAAAAAAAAAAAAATTTGCAGGCGATGATAGTGGTTCTCACCAGGGTGGAGGTGGAGGGGAGCCGGGGATGTACCCCATTCTCTAGCTGTTACCTCGCATGCAAGAAGCCCTGGGTCTGATCCCCAGTGCTGTGAGAAGGAAGGAGGGAAAGGAGCGAGGGAAGAGAACCGAGTTGAGAATCAGAATGCATCATCTTATCCTGGCGTTGCCCCTGGGGAAAATAGCTGCGTTTTCTGAGCCTCACTTCCTTGATCAGTGATATAGGGGACTGAATTACAGTGCGGAAAGAAATTACTCAGTGTAGAAAATTGAGAGATTGTGAGAACTTATTTCCTGGTATGTGTTAAACCCCTCTGCCCCCAGCACTGAACCCAGGGGCTTTGCATCGAGCAAATCTCTAGGACCTCCTACCTTTTTTTTTTTTGGAGACAAGGTATCCCTAATTAGGCAGAATTCAAACTTCAATTCTCCTGCCTCAGCCTCCCAGAGTGCTGGCTTCACAGGCATGCACCAGCACACCCACCTTGTGTTAATCTTTATGAACCTAGCTGAGTTGAGTTCTAGGATCTCAGGTTAAGTGATAAAGACGTGGGTTAAGTGATAAAGATGCTACTTCGCACCAGGGCCTGGGGTGAGATAAACTGTCAAGTAAACAGCATGGGACAACTGGCTGGCCATTGGCAGGGGAACCCTCGAATCTTGCCTCTTAAAACCACAGGACCCGCTGTACAACAGTGTAGTTAATAATACTGTGTGAATAGAATTTGTTAATAGGGTATGATTCATGTCATATGTATTTTACCACAATAAAAAAAATCAAAATCTAGATAGGTCAAAGGTTTACTTATAAAAAATGAAGCCACATGACTGGAAGAAAGCATAGTTGAATAATTTTATAATATGTAATAATCTTAAAGTATAGTGAGGCCTTTTAAAGCATGACATGAACTACTTACATAGTGAGAAGAAAGACTGATAACTGTAACTCCATAAAAATAAAAGGCTTGTACATGGGAAAAAATGACACTCGCCACAACTCAAAGGGAAAATATTCATAAAAATTAAAAGGTTAGGGCCAAGGATTTAGCTCAGTGGCATAAGCGCCTGTCTGGCAAGTGTGAGGTCAGGAGTTCAATCCCTGGTACAAAAAAAAAAAAAAAAAAAAAAAAAAAAAAAAAAAAAAAAAAAAAAAAAAAAAAAAAAAAAAAAAAAATTAAAAGGTTAATCTCCTAAATATGGAAAAGGTTTTTTTCTTTCTTTTTTTAATTTTAAAACAAAAAAAAAGAGTAAAAATGATGATACAGAATTTAAAAACAAAATAATGGAAGATTGACAGTGGTTAATATATTGCATGTTATCTTCAAAGTAGTAGCTCAGATTATAAGATACAGGCATGAAAAAATATCAAACAACAAAAGCACAAACTGTTCTTTTTGATGAGCTAACAGAGATTAGTACTATAATTACCTGTCTTGTATATATTTTCCCTTCTTTCTTTTCTCCTTTCCCCCATCCCAATTGTTCTTTCCTTTTGAGCAGTTTCTTCCCTGGAATAGGTTTTCATAAAATGGCAAGAGCTGAACAAGCCAGTTTTTAAAAATAAGGGCTAATGACTTCTTAAATTCTGCCTAATAAATCCCTTTGTGCCTTTTAAAAATACAGGCAAATGGTATAAATAAGCAGCTTATAGATAAATTATTGAAAGTTTAAGTAAATACATGGCAGCCCCACTAATCATAGAGAGCGACAGATTGTCTTATCGAAGCACTTTAAAGCGAGCTGCTCTCTAACCCAGGCATTCCCTTTAAAGAAACACAATGAAAAACGACTGGGGCGGGGATGTAGTTCAGTGGTAGAGCTTTTGCTGACCATGCATAAAGGCCCTGTGTTGAATCTCCAGCACTAGAAAAAAAATCAATTCTTCTGAAATATACAAATGTTTAAAGATGTATCTACAAGGCAATTTATTGCCATGTTTTATAATTTTATAATAGTAAGAAATTGTTCCTAGTAGCAAGAAATTGGAAATTACTCAAGTATCCAGTTGTTAAGGAATCAGTTGTATGAGTGACAATGCAGTCATAAAATGAGACTATGTGCAGTAGGTCCTGGGTGAAATAGCTAAGTGTGAAATACACAGCGATCAGAACTTGTCCATGGCTGTGGTTAAGTAACAAAAGTTCCTTATAAAACAATACGTTCTGCTATAATCCCAGCACTTGGGAGGCTGAGGCAGGAGGATTGCCACAAGTTCGAGGCCAGCCTGGGCTACAAAGTGAGTTCAAAGCCAGCCTGAACCATACAGTGATATTCTGCCTCAAAAAAGCCAAAGCCAAACCAAAACAAAACGATACGTTCTAGATTTTTGTAATAATACTTACAGAAAAAATAGGAGAAAATGTACTTCAAACTGTTAACAGTGGTTACCTCTGGGGCTGAGAATTAGTATCACTTTCTCAGTTTTGTTAACATAAATGCTGTAATGTTTGCATCTTTCACAGTGAGCATAAATGTTTAATTGGAAATAGTAATAAAAGACAGAAACATTGATTTTAAAATAATGTTTACAGTCTTATAAATCCAGTTAAGACTGCCCTAGAAGGTTCTGTTTATGTTCGGTTCCTTAAAATTTGCTGATGCAGTCCCAGTCCCTCTGTCAGTGGGGAAGCATCAGACGGGGTGACACACGGCAGTGGCCGAGAGGGGCTGGGGAAGGCAGCGTGGTCCTCTTCATTCCTTCTTTAATTTTACTTGCAGGTTCCGCTGCAGACGCTCTGGATGGGGAATACCATTAAACTCCTGGATTTCGTAGAAGTTAACACTTCAGTTCTTGCTGGTATTAATTTTTGCATAGCTGACATGGAAGATCTTTTCACTATAGTTTACTTGAATCTGTGTTTTCCCCAGTTATAATCTTCATTAGCTTCTAATAAATATAATTTTCTTTGAAAAAAAATTTTTTTAAAAAGTACTGCCACTGTAGTTTAGCAGTAGATCACTTGTCTAGCATGCTCAAGGTCCTGGGTTTGATCTCTAGCACTGCCAAAAGATTTTTTTCAATTAATGTTAGGTTCTGGTCATTGGTTTTTTTATCTCGTTTTGTCTTTTTAAAGTAATTACTATCTTTCCTCCTTTATGTCATTGATATTTTGAGGAGAGCAGGCCAGTTGACTAATTTGTTTGTTACATTTGCTAAAAAATAAGCTGCTTTATAGTTTGTTCAGTTCTGTTGTGACAACACTTGACTTTCACTTACTGTCTTATTCTTTGCACAGAGAACAAATCCTTCACATGTATTTTCTCTTTTCATTATCACAAGAACCTGGGAAGTAGGTAGTCTAACAAAACACGAGACCTAATGACAGGCTTTTGTGAAAAGGCCTGTTGTGAAAGCCCCTAGGCATATATTTAATTATCTGGGCACTGGTAGGCAGAGAGCGACAAAGCTATCTGCCCTGAACAAAGAGAAGTGTGCCCTTTTTATAAGTCTGGAAAGAGGGCAGGGGGAAGGTTTAACAAACATCTGTGATTAAAGTTTTCTAGCAGCCTTGTATCCCAGTGGGCAAAGTGCTTGAAGTGTCCATCGTAAATTTTTTGTTATCTCCAGATGTCTCCAGGTGCTGCAGAATTGCTCGGCCTGTCTTAGCTCCTTTCCTGTGTTTGCCGATGGCAGCCTCAGTGCCGAGCTGAGTTCCCTGCAGAGAGCATTCTGCTGGCAGGCAGGCCGGGGGGTGGGGGAGTCAGGCCAGGTTGGAGACTCACAGGTAGAGCAGTATTCCAGTTCCATTTTAAGCTGGGACTTCCTGCATGAAGGTTTTTCAGGATTGCGGAATGACTTGGTTGATTTTATCTTAGTGAATACCACAATGAAACTGCCCGGTGGGGAAAACGTAGCCCAGAGTGTAGCTTCCCGTGCCGCAGCTCCTTCTGAGGCCTGTGGGTGCCCCTGGCATGGTGAGGACAAGAGATGAGCCACGCGGGGAGCTGGTTTACCCAGGGGTCCAGGGAGCTGGGCTTTTTGGATGGGCGTGGAAGGCCAGCTTCGGTCCTAGCATCCTTCCGTCATTCCATGGTGGGTGGTTTTTCCCTTACACGGCGACACAGAACTTGCAGATGGAGCATTTTAGCTGATCCCTGGGAGACTGAGTGAACAAGGGCTGGTACCTTCTCGTGTATGGAGCGCATTCCTTTGGGCCTGTGATATACACAGGGTGCCATGGCTCCCCCATGGGTTTGAATGACATCAGCAAATGTGACCCTTCCAGTATGAGGACCACCTCCCAAGGTGTTTTAATATTTTTAAAAAGTACCACGAAGTTGCATAATTTCTCTCTACTAATTCTTTCTCTGTCTCTCATATCATGCCCCTCTGCCCCCCACCCGTCAGATCCAAAATTCCCAGGACAAGCCGCTGTTCCAGGATCCGTCCTCTACCACAAACAGTCCCAGATGCTGCTGGTCTGTTGCAAGGTACATTTTTTTTTTTTTGTCTTTTTGAAACAAGGTCTCACTATGCAGTTCAGGCTGGCCTTGGACTCACTTTGTAGCCCAGGCTGGT
>RJWM01034360.1:0-19780 GCA_004363535.1 Dasyprocta punctata | reverse complement strand
GTGAGAGGGCGCACGAGGCTGCGGGTGGGGGTGGGGGCGCGGTAGTCTCGTGCGGTGGTTCTTAACCCAGGTTTGCGAGGCGGGGGGGATGTGTTGGTTGGGCAAAGTGGTAGGCTTCTAGTGTGTGCCAGAACTTTGAGACTTGGAATACGTTGAATGTGTAAGATTCAATAATTACCGGTTCCTGGAAAACTTAAAAATGTTCACAGTGTTCACTTTTCACAGAAAACAAATAGATTTAAATTTCAGCACACACCCCCCACCGCCGCCACCCCAGTCGCTTTAGTCATAAGTCCTCAGCATTTGACATACAGCACTCTTGTATACTGCCATCTTGTGCCCAAACCATGAAAAGGGTCTGTGCTTGCGTCAGAGTTCCATAGTTGGGAGACACCAGCGGTGCCTCCTGGTGGAATCCGCAGTGCGTTGGTTCTCCAGAGAAGAGGAGGCTCCTGTACTAGTAAAGCCCCATTGCCAAGCTGTAGGCGGGGCATCAGTCAAGAACAGAGCAGCTCTCTTGCTAGTGGAACCTCGCTTGCCCAAATCCCTGAAGACTGGATTTCATAGATTTGAAATTTTCTCCAGGTGCTACAAGCCAGATCAGTGACAAAGGATAAGAGCCAACTAATTCCCATTCCAAAGGCCCTGTGGGTATTGTATGGGACCCTCAAATTTGGGAAAATGGGAAGGCAATACTCTGCTATAGTGCCCAGAAAACCAAAAGCAAGTTGTATCTCTGACTCCTGACAGGATCCTGAGGTCAGGGCTGAAAATGGAAATGATGGTCAGAGACGGGCAGAATTGAGTATGATCTCTGTGTTCTCGAAGATGCTAAGAGGTCTCTATGTCTTCTCTCAAAACCCAGCCCTTTAGATGTGTTGTTTTCTCCCTTTTTCTCTTCTTCTTTGTCTTTTAAAAAATGTTCTTGAGGGCTGGGAGTTTGGCTCAGTGGCTTAAGAGCCTGTCTGGCAGGCGCGAGGCTGTGAGTTCAATCCCCAGTGCCGAAAAAAAAAAAAAATGTTCTTGAGTAAAAGTCAGAGGAGGTAGTAGAATATCAAATTTCATTTGCCTCGTATAGACTTATAGCCTACTTAATTGTTTTCAAATTACAGTGTTTAAGATTTTCCTCTTGTTTATAATTATTTTATAACAAAATATATTAGATCCATAAATGTTTGTTTCAGTTGTGTTTTTGAGAACTGCTAGGCTTTTTGCTTCTCTGTTTGCTTGAGTCCTCTTATCTTTGTGCATGACCTTGGGATGAGGCCCTGGTGGAAGTATTTCCTTCTTGGCATTTGGCACCATTAAACTCAGGATTTTGTCCCCTTGACATTTTCCTTGCTGTAGTCCTTGCTCTCAAGCAGTATTGTTAATAATTCAATGCAGTTTTGCATACCATATCCACACTGATCAAGAGCAAATATAATTGAGGTATAGAAAAATCTAGCTAGTTCAGAGATAGAGTTCAGAGAACTATCATGTGTTTGCATACAAGTCCAGCTTGTATTGACATACTGCATACCTCTGTGAGGGAAGACTAACTGGGCAGGGCCACCTTGGCTCTCTGTGAAGCTTTGCTTTGCTGAAATATATTGTGTTGGATGGAGAGACTCCAAGCAGCAAAATGTTCTGCATAAACTGAGAGAGCAGGGGACGGGGCCCACTTCCAGATAGAGCTGGTGGCTTTCTGGGTGGAGCAGAAAGGGAGTGAAAGGAGCATCTCCTCCTCACATGGAGTTATTTGACAGTTCTTTACTGTAAATTTGTCCTGTGCCAGGTACAGTGTTAGTGAGAGTTCAGAGATAAGTGAGACTTGATTCAAGTCTGAAAGAAACACATGGTTTTAGTTGGAAAGAAGGATGCATAGACAGAAAAAACAATACCAGTTGTAAGTGATAATAGACGTCTGGTGTGTGTGTTGGAGGGCATCACATGCTTTGAAAGGTAGGAAGGTTTCCTCTGGAAGGAGGGAAGGGATCTGCAGGGGCTCCTTGACTGACTTACAGTGAGTTACAGCTCAATGAACCCACCATGAGTTGAAAATATTAATCATAAGTAAAAAATGCATTGACTACATTTAACTTACTGATCCTCATAACTTACCAGTACACTACACCAGTGGTGGTGAACCTATGGCATGTGTGCTGCAGCAGGCTCTTTATTCTCACTGAAACCTCTAAAAGGTTCACCATCACTGCACTATGCTGTTGAGTATCACTCGTTTATCCCCCTAGTCTTGTGGCTTACTGGAGCTGCCTAACATCACAAGAGAGTACTAGGTCACATATCACTAGCCCAGGAAAAGATTCAAATTCAAAATTGGAAGTATTGTTTCTACTGAATACATATTGTTTTTGTACCATGATAAAGCAAAAAAAATTATATGTTGAAGCATCACAAGTCAGGGATCATCTCGGGGTGAGCAGAAAGGGAGTGTGTCTATTGGGGGGCTGTTGTGGATTACAAAACAGTTTTGTACTACTGGAGAATAAAGTGTGAGAAATAGAACTGAGAATTGAGGCTGGAAAGAGATTCGGGACCCAGATCTTCAAGAACCCAGGGTAAAACATTATAGGATCTCCCCGTTTCACTAATTTGTCTTGTATTTCCTAATTATTAAGACAAAGAAAAGGAGTCATTTACTGAGTCCTTTTTATGTGCCAATCCCATACATATATTATCTCATTTACTCATTACAGCTACCTTATGATATAGGTATTAGGATTTCAGTGATGATATGAACTTGAAAAAGTTAAAGAAGTTCTTGGGTCACAATAAGTAAGTAGTGGGGTTTAGATTTGAACTCATAGCTTTCTGACTTCAGAGCTTGTGCTTTTGCCTATTAGGTGTCCTTCTTAATCAGGCATGTCCAATCCATGGCACCTGGACTGATGCAGCCCTGGACATCCATGTAGTAATTTAGCTACACAAGAGGACATACTTTTAACATTATTATATGATTTTTAGTGCTACTTTTTACAACTCAATGGTATGGTACTCCAGTTTGGAAGGTATAGGCGATAACAAAATTCTGTGTAGGGGAGGGTGCAGTGTAGCACTAACTCTGCCCCCTGTGTCCACCACGCACGATCAGTGGAATCCAAACCTGCACGTAAGACAGTACATGCACTGTGTGGCTTGGAGGGTAAAACAAAGTGATCACCAATAATGGTATTTCAATCTACCTACATGTGTGTATCTGTGAAGACAGGCGTTTGTTGCTATGAAGCAAATGTGTACATTTTCTTATTTAATTATTAAAGTTGAGTTTATGAGCCGGGCGTGGTGGCTCACGCCTTTAATCCCAGCACTCGGGAGGCTGAAGTAGGCGGAGTGTTGTGACTTCGAGGCCGGCTTGGGCTACAACACGAGCGCAAGGTGGGTCTGAGCTACATAGTGCGACCCTGCCTCAAAGTACTAGGGCTGGGAGTTTGGCTCAGTGGTTTAAGCACCTGTCTGGCAGGCGCGAGGTTCTGAGTTTGATTCCCAGTGCAAAAAAAAAAAAATAGAGTTTATGTTGTTTTATAAAATAATTCTTTCTTTTTTCTTTTGCTTTTTGGGTCTTGCTTTGTAATTCAGGCTGGCCTTAAACTCAATATGTAGCCAAGGCTAGCCTCAAACTCACAGTGATCCTCCTGCTTCAGCCTCCTGAGTACTGGGATTACAGGTGTGCACCACCACACTCAGCATGTAAAATAATTTTTTAAAAATTAAAATAGTTCTGTTAGTTATATACATTGACTATATTATATATTATGTGATGCCCAAGACAATTCCTCTTTACTCATTGTGACCCAGGAAAGCCAAAAGTTTGAACACATTTTACTATTTTATTTTATTGTATTTTATTTATTTTATTTTATTTTTTGATACAGAGTCTTATGTAGTACAGGCTGGCCTTGAACTCACTATGTAGCCCAGGCTGGCCTTGTACTTGCAGAAATCCTCCTGCTTCAGCTTTCTTAGTGCTGGGATTACATGTGTGCACTGTCACACCTGGCTTGAATACATCAAACATTTACAAAGTGTAACATCTGTTTTAAGAAGATTGCATATTTGAAAGAAGCACTTGTGCAATCAAAGATTCACTGGCTATTATGCTTATTTATTTGTTTTTAAAGTAGGAAATTTATTGGGGAAAAGGAAAGGAATGGGAAATAGGAATAGCTCCTGAGAGATAGGAGGGGTCCCAAATGGGTTGCCCCTGAGCGCAGTTCTCAAAGGTTTTATGGAGCAAAATCACAAGGTGGGTGCAACATGTGACAAAATTATGATCAATCAATAAGATTTCAAGTATAGTTGTTTAGGTAATATTTATCTAGTGGGAAGCAGGTCACATAAGCAAGTGTACATGGATGACATAATTAACCTTGATCTATTATCTATAGTCTTAGTCTTGTCTTTAGTTTTAGTAGTCCTAGTCCTAGTCTTAGTCTTGACGTGAGAGGATGGCCCACCTCACCCCTAATGTAATAATGGTTTATTTATATGAGAAGTCTTAAAATTGTAGCATCAATAATTTCAAACTTACATTTATCCCTTAGAGAAGTATGTATATCTGGCCATTGTGACTTTAATCTTCAGATGCACTCCCAGCCACAGTTTTGATATGTTTTCATCTTCTGCACTGACTTCCTTGAGGGCCTATCCCTGTTTGACTGTGTATAATATTTCTACACAAAATAGCTTTTACAATATTCCCCCCTCTGATGAGGTACCTCTAATTTCCATGAAGGGGCAAGGGGTGAAGACCATTCTGGTTACTTCTAGTGGAAGGGGCTGTAGTTGTGATCAGCAGTCAGCAATACTTCACAGAGGGTCCATCTAAAGGCTCTTGATAGACGCCAGGTGTTTTTGTAGGCATATGACTTTAAATCTGGAGGAGACGAGGTCAAAAAAACAGTTAAGTATGGATGAGAATAATAATCAGATCAATAAGACTATTATCAATATACCCAACAAATGTTTCCACCAGGAAGAGCCAGTAATAGCCTCCCACAAAAGGGTAAAGAGAAAGTTCATAGAATTTCAGAATCGAACATGACATCAACCTGTCATTTAATATCTTCAACAGCCATTGAAATATTAGCAGAAGCATTAGGAATATGCACATAACACTCAACTTTTATAATTGTACAAGTAACCCCTTGCGCTGCTGTTAGGATGTCTAATGCCATCAGATTTTGGAGGATGGCTTACCTGATTAATTTTACTTCTTAATTTAGAGATACAGACCACTCAAGGTGTCATTTAAAGCCCATTAAATATAGTTAGTCAAGGCCTTGATGTGTTGCATGACATCCTCTAATCCTAGGGAAGTGATAAAGATAGAAACCAAATGATCATACCAGTGAAACACATTTCTAGACCATCAATATTGTAGATGGGGTAAGTTTGCAAATTTGTTGATATTTTTGATACTCTGGCCTTGTAACCACTCAAATCCCAGTGTGCATCTCCCTGTCCATCTGGGGGGGGGTAGGCAGGGCCACAAATTGGTTCCACAGGACCAATGAGTGCCACTGGGGGCTTCCCATCCAATTCGGCTTGATTAAACCAGCCTGTTGCAAACCAGTCTTCAACCTATAAAGTTATGGTGTGTATACACTGCTCAGGGGATGTCCATCCCAAGTATTTAGTCGAGTTAGGCCAATGAGAATAGGAATGATTTTTTTATCTCCAACATAAGGGGGGGGCTTTCGACTAAGTTGTACTATAGTTGGAGTTAACTGTATATAATCATCATCGGTATAAATATTGACTTCTTTGTCCTTCACTGAGTTGCAAAACCTTTGTCAGAGGTATGAACTCTGCTAGCTGGGCACTAGTCCCATAGAAAAATGAGGAACTTCTAAGTGTGTGATGTAGAGTCACTACTGTATACCTTACCTTTCTTGTTTGATTTTCCATGAAGGAACTGGCATCACAGAAAAGAGTCAAATCAAGATCAGTAAGGGGTGTGTCTAATAAGTTTTCTGGCTGCGTATGTATGGAGAATTACTTGTTTGGAGAATTACCTGTTCTGGCTGCATATCTATGGAGAATTACTGGTTTGGAGTCATGTCTTTTAGCTTCGATTTCTTATTTTTCTGGTAGGGAGGTGACAGAGTGTAAGGGAGAACATGTCTTTATTTGAATTGCTGGTCCTTGTAAAAGTAAAGTCTGGTATTTAAGAAGTCAATTGTCTTACAGCCATAGGCTCCCTTTGGAAGAAAGAAGTCCTGCCACATTGTGAGGTGTATGTTCACATTGTGAGGTATATATACACATTGTATGGTGTACATACAGTGAGATCTTTGCTAAAGTCAGCTTGGATGCCTCTGGTACCAGGAGAGCTATGGCAGCCACAGCCCTAAGTCACGCAGGCCATCCCCTTTGCTATAATGTCTAATTTATGACTCAGATGCTTTACAGGCTATTGAGCAGGTCCTTGAGACTGTGTATGCACTCCCAAAGCCATGCTTCACCTCTCATCAACATATAGATTGAAATAGTGTCCTGTCAGTAGGCTCAGTGCTGGGGCATTTAGAAACATTTGTTTAAGCTTCTGAAATGTAGTTTGGGAATTGAGTTTCCAGGTTAAAATATGGGTATCTGCCTTTTTGGCTTCCTATATAAGCTGACAGAGGGGTCATGTGGTCTCACCACCATACCCTGTGTTATGGTTTGTGTCTAGATATACCCCCAAAGCCTATGCAGTCATAGAGGTCAGACTTTTTGGAGGTAGCTAAATATAGAGTTTGTGACTGATTCATAGTGCAATGCTGGGACTAAGGATGCTGGGATTAAGACTGGATGACTGATGGATCACTCCACTTATTGGATTGGCTCCACCCTAATCCCAGAAGTCTGGATAAGATAAAAGGGACAGAAAGAGGCTTGTTTCCCTCTTTTGCTCTCATTTGTTGCTTTTGCTGTCTTCTGCCACCATGAACTGTTGCCTCTCTGCCTTTGGAGCTGGACAATTATGGACTGAAACCTCTAAAACCTGTGAAATAAACAAACTTTTCCTATTTTAACTTTGGGTGTTGAGTATTTTGTCTCAACAACAAGAAAAGTAACTAAGACATCCTGCAATTGAAAGGTGACAAAAACCTTTAATTCCTAGGAATTCCCTTAGTTATTTTAGGATCTTGCGTTGTGGGAAGGAAAGTATCGGTTTAATTCTCTCTTCTCTCAGACTTAAGGTTACCTTATTTTACCTAAAGGCTGCAAAGTTGTGCCTTAGACCTAGAGACCTTATAAGCTCTGACTGCTAGAAAATTCAGCAGAGCGTGGGTGCCTTGGCGAGAGAATTCTTCTGAGGGGGAACATAACATCTACATATCATAAGACTATGACTTGAGAAAGTTCAAAACATGACAAGTCATGGGAAGCACTTGTCAAAAAATATGGGGACTGTATCTGAACCCTTGAGGAAGCACAGTGCAAGCCAGCTGAGGGAACTGCTTGTGAGGATTTTTTTTTTTTTGCAGCACTGGGGATTGAACTCACAACCTTGTGCCTGTCAGACAGGCGCTTAAGTCACTGAGCCAAACTCCCAGCCCTGGTTTTTTGAGGCAGGGTCGCACTGTGTAGCTCAGGTCAGCCTTGCGCTCACGTTGTAGCCCAAGTTGGCCTTGAACTCACAGCGCTCCTCCTACCTCAGCCTCCTGAGTGCTGGGATTAAAAGCGTATGCCACCACGCCCAGCCTCTTGTGAGGATTTTGAAAGGCAAAAAGAACTGGAAATCTGTAGGTAATGGAATACAAAAGAAGGCATATTTTATTTATTTATTTATTTATATTTTAAAGAGACTAAAACCAAACAATAAGATAGAATGAAGTCAATCAAAACTACAATGAAAGTGAAACAGGACTTCACAACAAGATAATAGGAAATCAACAACTACCATAATATATATTGTTAGCTTCAAAATAACTGCCCATATCATCAGATATAATAAAATCAAACAAAATGAAACAAAACAGAATAAAACCAAACCAAATAAATTAAAATGATACTGGACTTCAAAATAAGATAATAGAAAATTAACAATGGCTACCATAATGCCTCTTGTTATCTTCAAAATAGTTATCCAGACCATTAGACATAGACATGTAAAATTAGCCAAACAATACAAGAACTAAATTGCTTCTTCAATTGTTATCTTTTCAGAAATGTCAGGTGTGTGACTTCTAATTTCTACTGTGTCTGTGTCTCCTAAACTTGTTCTGTGTGGGCTGGAGGTCTGAGATCGTATTTTGCTCCTTTGTCTTGACATTTTCCCGTGTTCCTCCAAAGCAGTCATTGCTGTATCCTGGGTGCTTTCTATATTGGATGCTAGTCCCTTGGTGTAGTGGATTGGACTAGGTACTTGGGTTTCTTTGATTCAGGGCTCCTGGAGTGGTGGCGAGGCACAGGGCAGTGGTTCACTGATGCTCCCCTGATGGCAATGGGGCCTTGGGTTATGGCTTCTTCTCTAGGGCAGCACTGGACTTGCTGGATCTTTCTGGGCTGCTGGAGCATAGCCTTGGGGCATGACTTCTTCCTATTAAATCCATTTATTCACAGGTTTGGTTCAGCTCTGATATTTCTTTATTGATTTTCTGTCTAGTTGATCTGTCTCTTTGTGACAATGGGGTGTTTAGGTCTCCCATTACAATTGTGTTATTGCTTATTTGATTTTTCATGTCTACCATTAACTGTCTTATATAGTTGGGTGCTTCTGTGTTAGGTGCATATATGTTTGTTATGGCATTTGTGCTGTCTCCAACTATTTTATTGACACCAATCAATCTTGTGTTATTCTTCTTTACTTTGTCTTGTAGATGTTGGATTGATTTCTCACGGACTCTTGCTATTTTTAAGATATCTTTCTTTTCATGACCACTAGCTGCAATTCTGTCTTCAAGCTCTGAAATTCTGTCCTATCCTTCGTTCAATCTGTTGCTTGTACTTTCAATGGAGGTTTTAACTTCCTGAATATCTGTTTGGATCTGTTTCGTGGATTCCATTTCTCTCCTATGTTAGCACTTTTTGTTTCCATGTTTTTATACTCTCATCTATTCCTTTATTTGTGTCTTCTCTAATATCTTTGATTTTTAGCATCATTTCTTTTTGTACTTGAGAGATTGTTTTCTCTATAGCCTTTTCCACTTGTTTTTCCACCTCTGTTATCATTTCACAAAATCCCAGTGTTTGATTTCCACCTTCATCCATCTCATTAAGTTCCAAGCCTGTCCTGAGTGAACTGGGGCTCTGGGGCTGCACCTTGCCTCTGTGTCTTGCCATTTTCCACCTTCTCTTTTTTTAAATTTTGTCTTCTACATTGATCCCCACCAACCTCCGAAGATATATTGTTCTATCACTAGCATTGAGGCCTCCCTCAAGGAGGAAAGGAGATGTCTGATCCTCACGATGTCCTCCAGATGTAGTTGGTTTTTTATAGTTATCCCAAGAACCTAGCTTCTTCTGATGTTTACAGTTCTGTGATAATGTTCATGTTACATTCCAGAGATGTGCTGGGTATGGAGCTGATCTTGGCCTCTGGATGTGGGTATTGGGCCTGGTTTTCTGTTGGTGGAGTTCTCCAGAATCCAACTGCTGTCTCCTCACTGTTGCTTCAGATGCTTCTATGTTACTGGCCTCACTGCTTACTTTGCCCTCCAAAGGCATGTATGTGTCTGTGCACCAGGCTGTTGTCCTGGGTCTTTGGGTCCCTGTCAGTCTTACACTCTTCCAACCAGCCCGGCCATTGAGGGTGGTAATGGAGGAGGCCAGAAGTGTGAACTCACTGCCTTCCAGCTGGCCTGCCCTCTGGGATGCAGTGGAGGGGCACAGAGCATGAACTCACTGTCTTCCAGCTGGCCCCACCATCAGTGATGTAATGGAGGAGGGCTGGAGTGTGAACTCACTGTCTTCCACCTGGCTTGCCCTCCAGGATGTAATCAGAAGGTGCTGAAAACTGACCAGCATCTTCCAGAATCTGAGAAAGGAGAGTGCATGGATTAGGCACCACTGGCTGAATGGGCACTACTGCCTCATTTACCCATCTAAGATCCTGTACCAACCTCACTCTCCACTGAGTTTTTGAACTCCCAAGATTAGAGTGTTTCAAAGGCTATTATAATGTTTGAGTAGACTTTGTGCACTTAAATTATTGATTATAGACAATAGTTCTCTTTTAATTTCAGGTCTCAGAGAGTATTGTCTCTGGCAAGAAAAAATAGCAGGATATTTGAGATGTATTTGTCCTGGGGCAACTCTTATTACTCTTCCTATTCTATGTTTAGTTGCCCATACTTCAGGATTTATTTCTAACTCCATGAGGGAGAGGCAGTATACCTGATCTGGGTGCATGTATATTATAGTATTCAAACAAGATAAGACATCTCTTCCCCAGGAGGGAAACTGGACTTTTCAGGCATAATCAAAAAGGAATGAGTGAAGAGAAAGCTATCCCAGTTACAACCTAAGGGTTATGAGAAATGGAGAATTACCTCCTCTTCAGTGACTCATTTTCCTGAAATATGGCTGGAAGGGAGGCCAGAGTTGAAAAGAAGGACCAAGGGTCATGTGCCACTGTTCAGCAATAGGCTGGTTTCTTTTTTCTTTAAATTCATGATTACCCATGTCTCCTCTGTGATGACAGTCAAGCCAGAGGGAGAAGGCAGTCTTGCCAGATCAGCTGGTAATATGGGTCTGATTCTGGGGGCCTCCACCTCAGGGGGTAGTCTAAGTTTCAGCGGTTACCTTTGCAATCAGGGCATACCTCAGGGGCCTTCTTGTCATGATGTTTCTTATCAAAGTCCCTCCTAAGATGGTCTGGCTTTCTGCAGTGTTAGTGGGTCAGTTTAGTCATCAAGCTCTTCTTGGAGCCCCAAGAATCAGACTTAGGTTCTATTTCTTTTAAGCTATAACCAAGGCAGTCATTTTTTCTTGGTCTTTTTTTTTTCTCCTTGGCCTTCTCTTGGAGAAGGCAGTTGTCACTAAATTATCAAGTGAGCTATCTGAAGCAAAAGCCATCCTTTGTAGTTTTTACCTAATATCTGAGACTAACTGGGTAATAAACTTGTCTTTAAGAATAATCTGTGCTTCTATTGGATCATAATCCAGGAACATATGTTTCATCAGTGTCTCTTATAAAGTATCTAAGAAGGCAAAGAAATTCTCATCTTTATCCTGATGAATAGTTGACAATTTAAAATAATTGAAGGACTTAGTTCTCATCCTTCTTAGACCTTCAAGAATACATATCTGAAGATGTCTCCTCGTCCAATCTACCATCTGATTGGTAGGCCAGTAGGACTCTTGTGTAGGGACTGCTTGGGGCCCAGTAGGAACTGGCTTCCTGGCTTCCTGGCTTCTGGTTTTCTAAGATTAACAATATGATATTCATATCCAAATGTAATAACAGTTTGTAATGCTGCTTGTCTCTCATTAGAAATCAATGTTTGATTTAAGAGTAGCATTACAATATTTCCAGTCTAATTCATAGGTCTGAGTGAGTCCCCTAAATACCTCAATGTACTTATCAGGGTCATCTGAAAACTTTCCCAGATCTTGTTTGATCTCTTTGAGGTCACTGAGAGAAAAGGACACATGGACCCTGGTAGTGCTGTATTTGCCCTTTACTTCCTATAAGGGATACTGTCCTTGAGGAGCTTGAACAAAATCAGCTAAGGTTGGATTTAGCCTAGTAGACACTTCAATTATGGCTGGTTTAGGAACTCACTCTTAGGATCTGAAGGACAAGTAGGGTCTCGGTAATAGTGGATAAGGCTTTGATCAAGGTTGCCTTGGAAACCTCATCCTCAGGTTCAGTAATAGTAGATAAGGCTTTGATTAAAGTTGTCTTGGAAACCTCATCTTCAGGATCCAAAAGGCAAGAGAGGGGAGCCTCAGGCAAAGTGATAGTGGATGTGTCCTATTTTGCCTGAGAGGCCAGAGGTTTTCCTGACATTTACATTTTGAACACAAATAAGGATTATCTCTTAATGCAAAGAAAGTCTGAACGTAAGGTAATCATGACCATTTTTCCTCTCTCTTACAGTACAATTATAGTTGTGAAATAGGATCATAATCAATACTTCTCTCTGCATTCCATTTTGCCTCTAGGGGGCAGGCAGGCCATGCATGGGTGCAGAAAAGTATTACATAGCTCTTTCTCAATATATGAGGATGGAACAATTTCCAGTGCTTAAGAATACATTCCAAAAGAGTAAGAGAATTTGACATTGAGTTTCCCGTTTCTTTCCAATTATCTTGGTGGAACCTCCAAGGTGATATAGAACCTCCAAATGATATAGGGGAAATAAATGTAACTCCCCAACCTGCTGGATGTCTGATATGCTGAGTTAGTGTTTCCCAAAGTTGAAGAATGAATTCTGAGGAACAACAGAGGCTAAGGGCAGGAAAATTTATTGGAGTAAAGGAATGGGGAATAGGAATGGGACCAGGAATAGCTCCTGAGAGCTAGGAGAGGTCTCAAATGGATTGCCTCTGACTAGTATGTTTAAAGACTTTTATTTGTACTGTAGAGGGCCAAGTAGGAAATTTGTAACTCCAGTATAAGAGGTGAAATTTTTATGACCTTCTTATGTGCCAGGCACTGTGCTAAGTGCTCTATATTACATCATACAGATTAATGATAACAACAATTCTGTGAGTTAGGAACTACTACCATCCTCATTAAAGAAATAGGGAAACTGAACTACAAGGAGGAGATGTAGCATGTCTGGAGAATAAGGAGCTAACCTTTAGGCACTTACAGTCTAAGTAGGCTCAAATCAAGGCATACAAAAGTGATTTTTAGGCAAGTTTATTTCCTTATTGTTGATATTCAGTTTTGTCAACCTTTCTTCTCCAGGGAAATTAGATTAGCTTTCCTGAAAATTTTCACAAGTGTTCATACAGATTTGTAGACTGCTAAAGCTGGTAAGGGTATAAAATCTAGATTAGGGGCTTTTAACTGTTTATTTTGAGCTATGAATACTTTTGACAGTAAAAAGAAACTTATGGACACCTCAGAAATTTCTTAATAATGTTCTTCAGTGAAGTTATCAAAATATTAAAAAATAAGCCAGGCATGGTGGCGCACGCCTTTAATCCCAGCACTCGGGAGGCTGAGGTAGGAGGAGCATTGTGAGTTTGAGGCCGGCTTGGGCTACAACACCAGCACAAGGCCGGCCTGAACTACACAGTGCGACCCTGCCTCAAAAAAACCAGGGCTGGGAGTTTGGCTCAGCGACTTACGTGCCTGCCTGACAGGCACGAGGTTGTGAGTTCAATCCCCTGTGCCGCAAAAAAAAAAAAAAAAAAAAAAAAAAAAAAAAAAAAAAAAAAAAAAAAAAAAAAAAAAAAAAAAAAAAAAAAAAAAAAAAAAAAAAAAAAAAGAAAAATAGAACATTGTGGTATAGTTATATAAGTGCTTGTTATTAATATTTTAAAAATACCAAAACCTAGGTGCAGTTTAGAATTATCATAACCATGGTAATTTTAAACTAATGTGTATAAATATATTTAAAGATACTTGTAATAATAATAATGTGACATAAAACAGTGATTTCTGATAAAGTCATAGGTACGGATAACATTGTTGTGATTTTTTCTCTACATTTTTAATTGAAGGCAATACACATTTCAGTTGGAGACTGGTGAAAATAAAGATGTAATAATTTTCTAAGTTTATATATTCCCTTAATTTTTAAAAAATATGTGTTCTATATGTATTTTTGTACTGGAAATCAAACTCATGACCTTGTACTTGACAGGCAGGCACTTGTGCCACTGAGCTATGTATATCCCTGGCCCAAAAGTCTGTGTTCTAGAAGGACTCTGTTATGTTAATATAAATAGCTTCCAGTAGCTACATGAGTAAACTTTTGCTAACAGCCAAGCACTGTGCTGAGGACTTTACAATGATATCTGTGTCTTTGTGACTGTGAATAAATTTCTTTTTGGAATTTTGATTCTCTGTGAATATTATGTATGTGGGAATGTGTTTGAGTATGATTATTTATGAGTGAAAGGGAATTGCACAGAAGTGTGTGTAAATGTACATTTGTGTCAGGTTTTATTTGTATTAAGGGCCACTTTCTCTATTCTTTCCATTTTATTTTAAAAATAATAAAGTAGTAGCAGTAATAGTAGCAGCAAAAGCAGTAATAGAATGTCCTTGTCTTCTGTACTTTTTCCACCAGATATGGTGGCACATGCCTTGTAATCCCAGCACTGGGGAGGTAGATGCAGAAGGATTCCAAGTTAGCATCCTTGGGCAACTTAGTAGTAGCCTGTTTTAAAATTTTATGTATAGTATATATAACTGAGGGTATAGCTCCATGATAGGATGCCTCTGGGTTCAGTTTCCTTTGGCACCAAACAAGTAATAAGACAAATACAAAAAAACCTCTACTTTTTCTGGATTTTTTTTCCTCCTCCTCCTTCTTATCTTTTTAGGACAAAGCAGACTTCAGAGAATTCATAACCTTCAGAGAGGTCAGCCCCCATAGCCAGCAAGCCTAGATCTTTAAACATTAATTTGCTTTGCTATAGTTGGGGATTTTATCCTTCTATCACAACTGAAATTTTCTCTACTCAGAATTCATACCTTTTTTTTATTTTAAAAAGAAAAAACAGAAAAATAAAAAACAAATAATAACAACAAAAAATGACAAAAAGAAAAAACAGTAATGATATAGGATTTCAAAACAAGATGACTGGAATTTAACAATGGTTGTTATATTGCATATTGTTATCTTCAAAATAGTTACTCAGATTACCAGACACAGGCATGCAAAGTTGATCAAACAATATGAGTGCTAAACTGTTCCTTTCCATGAACTTATAGAATTAGTGATATGATTATGTTTGCTATCTTGTGTACATATATACTTTTTTACTTTTTCTTTCCTTTTCTTTTTTCCCCCATCCCAGCTGTTGTTTCGCTTTGAGCAGTTTCTTTCCCTTTCACTATGTCTAGTATAACTTTTGGATCTTATTTACTTTTTCAGTTTCTTACACTAGGGAGACAATACAGTGTCTGCACATGAAAGTTTAATTTATTTCACTTAGTATGGTCTCTAGTTGCATCCATTTACCTATAAAAGCCTTGAGTTTCTCCTTCTTTATAGCTGAGTAGTATTCCATTATATAAAAATACCATCTTTTTTATCCATTCCTCAGTTGATGGGCATTTGGGTTGTTTTCAAGATCTGGCTATTAGCTGGATGTGGTGGCGTACGCCTTTAATCTCAGCACTTGGGAGGCTGAGGTAGGAGGAGCATTGTGAGTTTGAGGCTGGCTTGGGCTACAACGCGAGCGCAAGGCCGGCCTGAGCTACACAGTGCGACCCTTCCTCAAAAAACCAGGGCTGGGAGTTTGGCTCAGTGGCTTAAGCGCCTGCCCTGGCAGGTGCGAGGTTGTGAGTTCAATCCCCGGTGCCGAAAAAAAAAAAAAAAAAATCTGGCTATTATAAATTATGCAACTATAAACATGGATGCACATATATCGCTGTGGTATGATGCCTATCACCATGCACTAAACTAAAGTCAAAATGGGTCAAAGATCTAAATATTAAGACAGAAACACTAAATCTACTGAAAGACAAAGTAGGTAGAAATCTCGAGGACATAGGTGCAGGTAAAGAGTTCATGAACAAAAATCAAACTGCAAGGGAAGCACTTCAAAGAATCGACAACTGGGATCTCACCTTATTAAAAAAAATTTTGCACATTAAAAGAAATGACCAACAGAGCAAAAAGAAAACCCATGGATTGGGAAAAGATTTATCTAGGATGTATAAAGAATTGAAAAAAATCAGGCCCCCCCAAATTCAAAGGCCTAATCCAAAAATGGGCATCTGAGATGAATGCACAGTTCTCCGATGAGGAAATGCTAATGGCAAATAAATATATGAAAAAATGTTCAACATAATTGGTCATTAGAGAAATGCAAATTTAAACAACACTGAGATATCATCTCACTCCAGAAACAATGGCTAACATCAAGAAATCAACCAATAGCAAATACTGGAGGGGCTGTAAAGAAACCCTTCTTCATTGTTGGTGGGAGGGTAGACTGGTATAACCACTGTGGCAATCAGTGTGGAGATTCTTCAAAAAACTACAATTAGAAGTTCCATTTGACCCAGCTATTCCTCTTATGGGTATTTTCCCAGAAGAATTGAAAAGAATTCACACATTTTTATAGTGCTTAAATTAAAATAGTTCCTGCTATGTAAGGATCCTAACTAAAATGTTGGCAATACTTACTACTAGGAGGAGGGTGGGATTAGGTATCAGAAAAAGGAAATGAAAGAGGGGACTTTCTAGCTTTCTCATTTGCCAAAGAATTAGTATATTTTACATGTGTAATTGTTCTGAGACAGAGTCTCACTCTAGCCCTGGATAGCATCAAACCTAATGTAACCTGGGGTGGCCTTGAACCTGCAATCCTCCTGCCTCAATCTCCCAGTTGTAGGAATTACAGGCATGTACCACCATGCCCAGGTTAGAATAAATACTTTTGCTATAAAAGTAATAAAACATGATTTTAGAAACTTGATTGGGCAGAATGGCATGATGAAGTTTAAAAACTCACCTGCAATTCTGCCACACAAAGAGCAAGTCTTATCTCAGATTTTCCTCCTTTTATATGTGTATGTTTGTAGTACAAACTTAAGAACACAGAGAACATTAACACCCCTGGTAACTGTTGTTGACATTCTGGCACCTCTTTCAACTCACTTTTACTTGTCTGTAGATTATGTAGATGTGACCCCCTTGATGACAAAGCACTGTTGTTGAGACTACCAGACCAGTTTATTCAGGCCACTCCTCATCCTTACTTTCAATACCTGCATCTACCTTTTACTAATTACAAGAGGAGCACTTGGGACTCTGTATTCTCCTTTCATATCAAAGACTATGGGGTACATGTATCCAGTGTAAAACTCAGCTGCTTGCGGAAGAAGCCCTCACACCTGTAGGCTAGGAATATCTGGGTCCCTGTGGGGTCGAAGATCATATTCCCACAGTATCTCTCTCTCTCTGTCTCTCTCTCTCACCATCCCTCCCTCCCTCTCTCCCTCTCACTGTTGCTCTCACTCTCTCACTCTCTTTTTTTTCTTTTTCTTTTTGTCTTTTTGAGACAGGATTTCACTATGCTGTTCAACCTGGCCTTGAACTCACTTTGTAGTGTGCACTGGCCTTGAATTCTTGCAAGGATCCTCCAGAGCCCTGGGGGTACAGATGTGTGCCACCATGCTCAGCCCCACAGTTTCTTTCTAAGAACAGGAATCTGCAGATGTTTTCTTTTCTTTTTTAGTTTTTTCTTTTCTTTCTTCCTTCCTTCCTTTCTTTCTTCATTTAGTTTTCCCTCAGCTTTATTTTGCTATAACTGACAAAATTGCACATAAAGTTTACAAAGTGATGATATATATGATGATATATATATATATATAGTGAAATGATACTACAGTCCAGTGAATTAACATATATGCTAGCCTCTCTATAGAACTGTTTCATGTATCTCATATATTGTTGCATCTTAATATCTTCAGTGTTTTCTTCTAGAGTGTGTGTGTGTGTGCGTGTGTGTGTGTATTGGAGATGGGTGAATAGGCAAGTAAAGAGACAATCACAACATACATGATAAAGGTTATGAAAGAAGGAAACATAGGGTCCTGGTATAAACAACATAGAGTGACCATACATAACCCAAATTGTAAGAGTCAAGAAAGGCATCCTAGAAGAGATGATCCCTTGAACCATACCTTGAGGGATGAGTTGGGAAGGCCAATATATTTATCTGAGCCAATTTTTTAGTACCTAGTAGGTATTCACCTAATGAGATGGTGAGTACATAACAGTGCCTAACACATAGTAAATGTTTAATAAGTGGTTGAAGTTATTATTACATGGCATTTCTAAATGAACTTCAATGACAACTTCTGTTCAATGATATAATGCTTGGGATGTAAAGCACTTAACATAGTTCTTGACATATGATCATGGCACAGAAAATGGCACTTGATAGTGTTGCTGTCCCTGATGTTATTTTTAGGTTCTACTGATCTGAAATGGAATCTCCTCTCTTCCTTATTGTTTGACTGCATTCTGTCATGCTACTGTATTTCATACATGATGTCTCCAAACATGAGTATGTTTGGAGATTTTCCTGGTAACAACCTCTGGCTTCAACCACCACTACCTTCATTACCAACCACATGGTATGCTCAAGTTTTAGTCTCCAAAAGCATATAAAAATAGAGAAGCTCCTGTAATCCCAGCACTCGGGAGACTGAGGCAGGAGGATAGTTGGAAGTTCAAGACCAGCCTGGGTACAAAGTGAGCTCAAGGCAAACCCAAACTGCATAGTGAGACCCTTTCTCAAAAAAACCACACACACAAGTGGCACAGATTCCAGGAAGAGAAAAATCAGGGCCTCCCGAGAATCCTCCATGCTGGGACTGGGAAGATCCACCAAGAAGACAACTAGCCAGCCTTCCTGGTAAGTGGCGGAATGGGTTCCAGGAAGAGAAAAGTCAACCCCCCCAACCCCCATGAGCAACCCACTGATTTGGAGGACCAATTGAGTTGTTAGCAACTAAGGTACATAAAGCAACTAAATGCTTGTATTGTTTGGTTGATTTTGCAGGCCTGGGGCCAGCAGTCTGAGCATCTCTTGGGAGGATGACACTATGCAGTGTAGCAAATATGGGGGGTTTCCTTCTGTATTGTCTTTGAGGTCCAGTGTTGTTACCACTGTTTTTCTTTATTCTGATTGATTGTTTTGCTTTATTCAGTGTTCTGTTTTGATTGGTTTTAATCTGATTTGATTTTGCTATACCTGATGGAATGGACAACTATTGTGAAGATAACAAATTATACTATGGTAGCTATTGTTTTCCTAGTATCCAGCTTTGAAGTTCTATACCAATTTTACTGCTTTATTTTGATTGGCTTTGTTCTATTTTGTTTTGTTGAATTTTACTATCTTTAAAATAAAAATTTTTGAAATTTTTTTTCTTTAAGCGAAAAAGAAAGAAAAAAAAAAGACATGTATAACAAAGACAACAAGCAAAAGAGACAAAAAAAGACTAGAGTAAATGCATGACAGTAACATTGCAGGTTTACAAAACAGGATGATAGAAACTTGACAATGGTTGCAATATTGTGTATTGTTACCTTCAAAATGGTTACTTACATTAACAGATATAGACATGTAAAACTGATCCAATCATATGAGTATTAATTGTTCTTTCTCAATAACGAATACATTCAGCAGTGTGTTCATTTTAGTTATCTTACATATATATATATATATATATATATATATATATATACAGATTTATATCTTTTCCTTTTCCCTTTTCTCTTTCCCCCTTTTCCCTTCCCAATTACTTTTGCTCTTCGAGCTGCTTTTTACCCTTACATAGTATTTATTATAGATTTTGGATCATATATACTTTTTCCGTTTCTTACACTAGGGAGACAATATGGTATTTACACATGTGGGTTTGATTTATCTCACTTATGAATATGGTCTCAAGTCGTGACCATTTACTTATAAAAGTCTCCATGCAATCTTTCTTAATAGCTGAGTAGTACTCCATTGTATAAAAATACCACATCTTTTTTATCCAGTCTTTGATTGATGGGCACTTGGGTTGTTTCCAAGATCTGGCTATTACAAATTGTGTTGCTATAAACATGGGTGCACAGATATCACTGTGGTATGATGTTTTCAATTCTTCTGGGAAAATGCCCAGAAGTGGGATAGCTGGGTTGAATGGGAT
>RJWM01034359.1:0-19790 GCA_004363535.1 Dasyprocta punctata | reverse complement strand
CCTACCCTCTTCCTTGTTTTGAACAAGCCACAGTTTCAGCCATTGGGTTGTTCCTCACACATTTGTCTGATAAATTTTCTAGATTCATTTACCCAACCAATAATTACTGAAAGTCTCATGTATTTCAAACCTGTATTAAACATTAGGATATAGGAACTAATTAATACAGTCTTTATCCTTTGGAGCTTGAGAGTCCAACAAATAATTGACACTGCAGTACTGGACTTGGAAGGTAACTTCCAAGTAGGAAAATAAAGTGCCATGACAGCATATGACTAAGGGTCCCTGACCCAGAGGTGGTAGAGAAAGGAATGTGAGGGAAAGGTTTTTTGAAAATGAGACAGTTAACGCCAGGCGTGGTGGCGCACACCTTTAATCCCAGGCACTCAGGAGGCTGAGTAGGAGGAGCGTTGTGAGTTCAAGGTTGGCTTGGGTACAACGTGAGCACAAGGCCAGTTTGAGCTACACAGTGCGACCCTGCCTCAAAAAACTAGAGCTGGGAGTTTGGCTCAGTGGCTTAAGTGCCTGTCTGGCAGGTGTGAGGCTGTGAGTTCAATCCCCTGTGCCACAAAAAAAAAAAAAAAAAAAGAAAGGAAAAGAAAAGAAAATGAGACATTTAAGCACTGTCCAGAAGGATGAAGAAGTAGATTAGCCAGGTCATTTTCAAAAGGCTCAGAGCCCCATAAGTAGGCAAACCCTGGGCGGGTCATAACATTCAGCAATCGAAAAAGGTGAAACTTTCAGCTAGCACCCACTCAACCTCGGCTGCCTTTCCTTAGAGCTGGGAACAGAGGTCTAAGGACCCTGGGATTTGTAAAGAAAAAGAACACGGAACTTTAGTTCTACGTTTCTAGAAATGTTCTCCAGAAAACCATTTCACGATCTACCTTTGTTATTTAGGAGATTTTCCTGAGCAATGGTTCTCCTGCCCTTGCCTCCTGTAACTCGTTAATCTTCTTTTTCCTTTGTGACCCCAGCTTATCTAGAAAACATTCAGATCCTTTACTTTTGGTTCTTAGAATCAAACTGTAGGAACAAGAACAGGGTTGACTTCACCTCTAACTCCCAAACCTTGGTGTTGCCCCATCAAGGTGGGATTACGGACCGGTAAATTAGAAGAAATGCAGAATGTAAGGGATGTAGCACAAGATAGGGAAGGGCTTGGATAGCTGGGGATCATTCGGTGGAGTAGGGGCTTGAATTCCAAGTTAAAGGAGTCTGCTTAGGAGTTTCCAACTGAACTAAAATTTAGACATAAAAAACTGGCAGCGTCCCCAGGTGTTTTGGAGGATTAGACAAGTTTAGGAACGCTGTTATGGACAAAAAGATTGAGGATTTCCTAGCAAATGAAAGAGCCTAACTACATTTTAAAATTCCACCAGTCCGGGAATCTGCAGCCTGGGAAGAATCTGCACTGGTCCATGCAGGAAGCGATGAGGTCTCTGGGGTGAAGAAGTCACTTTTACGTCGATTTCTGGAGCCCACCACGCTGTCCCGCTCAGTGGGCTTCCCCCAGGGAGTGCAACTCGTTGCAAACACTTTCTTACCCGTCTCATGCGACCGTTGGACAGCAAATCAGCGATTCCCTTGGCTGCGTCGTTTTTCTCGGCTACACAGAGGACTTTCCGCACGCCTCGGAAGGCCACTTCCATGGCGGCGAGGGTCAGTGCACGGCCTCTGGGCCGTCCAAGCCACCGGAGTGGGTAACGGAGGACCGAAAAGATCATCTCTAGGCCCCGCGCCCGTAGCTGCTCTCCGGCTGCCGGCGCATGTTGGAGAAGCCTACAAGGGCTGCCCGCTGCACAAACAGGGGAACCACAGACTCAGGGAGGCGCCCGCCTTTCGCTGACTTCACCACTAGCCTGCTGGTTTTCTGTGCGGCGGCTACTGCTGTTTCTCCCGGCCGCCGCAGCTGACTCCACCAAAGCGCACAGCTCTTTTGGCTTCCTCCCGCCTTCTCCCGCCAGTTGCTCCGGACTCGCGCCCCACAGTGACCCGGAACTACAACTCCCAGACTGCCTCTTGCTCCCAGATCCCTCATCCACGCACTTCTCTCCCCAACACTTCGGCCCCACTTTGCTTTCTTTCAGTACAGAGTTTGGTTAGCTGGACCGGTACTTAAGAGAAGCAGTTGGATCGTACCAGCCAAGGCGCTCTAACTACCTCTATTGCTCCTGTCAGGAAGTCTGCACAGGCACTTCCGGGTCACCCGACGTTGTTGACCGCGAGTCATGTGATGCTAAGATGGCGGCGCAGCGGTAGCTGTCCCCGGGTTGTGGCGTCCAAGGAGCCCCGACGGTTTCTGCCTTCGGGCCGCGGAGGTGGCAAAGCGTTGCTGATCCTTGTACCCACGTTAGGCACTCAATCAGGTCTGGGCAGTCGCGGTGGGCTCCAGGGAGTGGTAGTGATCTCGTTGCAGGTGCTTTGCTCCGGCGGTGCTTGCCGGGGAAAGAAGAGCGATCATCCTTCGCCGTCTTCAGGGCCTGCACCTTTGCAGTTCATGGGCCTCTGCAGGCTCCGGAGGAGCTGTATGTCTGAGAGAGCTTGGAGAGTTTGAGTTCTGTAGTGTGAGAGCCAGCCTAGGATCTCTGGACCCGCAAAAAAGGCCTCAAGGACTTCGCTTCCTCCTTCAGAGACCTGGCTTTGCCGCATCGATTGACCCTGCGTTCTTTCCCATTTCCTCTCAATGTTCTCTCTATATATCGGGAAATATGATCAGCGCCCCTGATGTGGTAGCCTTCACTAAAGAAGATGAGTACGAGGAAGAGCCTTACAATGAACCGTCCCTGCCTGAGGAGTACTCCGTACCGCTCTTCCCCTTTGCCAACCAGGGAGCCAACCCGTGGTCTAAGCTTTCCGGGGCCAAGTTCTCAAGGGACTTCATCCTTATTTCTGAGTTCTCTGAGCAGGTGGGACCCCAACCCTTGCTGACCATCCCCAATGACACCAAAGTTTTTGGCACTTTTGATCTCAATTACTTTTCTTTGCGGATCATGTCTGTGGATTACCAGGCTTCCTTTGTGGGGCATCCTCCTGGTTCTGCATACCCTAAGCTGAACTTTGTGGAGGACTCCAAAGTAGTGCTGGGAGACTCCAAGGAAGGAGCCTTTGCATATGTGCATCACCTTACCCTGTATGATCTAGAGGCCCGAGGCTTCGTGCGGCCCTTCTGCATGGCGTATATCTCAGCAGACCAGCATAAAATCATGCAGCAGTTCCAGGAGCTTTCAGCTGAATTTTCTAGAGCCTCTGAGTGTTTGAAATCGGGAAATAGGAAGGCATTTGCTGGGGAACTTGAAAAAAAGCTGAAAGACTTGGATTATACTAGGACAGTCTTGCACACAGAAACGGAGATCCAGAAGAAAGCCAATGACAAAGGTTTTTACTCATCTCAGGCAATTGAGAAGGCTAATGAACTGGCCAGTGTGGAGAAGTCCATCATTGAACATCAAGACCTGCTGAGGCAGATTCGCTCATACCCTCATAGGAAGGTGAGGGGGTCTGATTTGTGTCCTGGTGAGGTGGAGCACACCCAGGATCAGGCTGACCATGCATCCACTACCTCTAACCCAGATGAGTCTGCTGACTTAGACATTTATACCTGTAGACCAGCATATACCCCAAAACTCATCAAAGCAAAGTCTACCAAGTGTTTTGATAAGAAGTTGAAGACCTTGGAGGAGCTCTGTGATACTGAGTATTTCACCCAGACCCTGGCCCATCTCAGCCACATCGAGCACATGTTCAGAGGTGACCTGTGCTACCTCCTGACCAGTCAGATTGACCGAGCACTTCTAAAACAACAACACATAACAAACTTTCTCTTTGAAGACTTTGTGGAGGTTGATGATAGGATGGTGGAGAAACAAGAGAATGTACCCTCTCAGACTAGTCAAGACAGGCTACCTGCTAGGTCTCTGGAAGAATGCCCAGTTCCTAAAGTGTTAATTAGTGTTGGATCCTACAAGTCCAGTGTGGAGTCTGTGTTGATCAAGATGGAACAGGAACTTGGAAATGAGGAGTACAAAGAAGCAGAGGTAACAGAATCAAGCAGTTTTGACCCCCAGGAAAACCTGGACTACCTGGATATGGACATGAAAGGGAGCATCAGCAGTGGTGAAAGCATTGAAGTTTTGGGCACAGAGAAGTCCACTGCTGTGCTGTCAAAGTCTGACAGCCAGGCTAGCCTCACGGTGCCATTGAGCCCCCAGGTGGTCCGAAGCAAAGCAGTCAGCCACAGGACCATCAGTGAGGACAGTATTGAAGTCCTGAGCACTTGTCCTTCTGAGGCCCTCATCCCTGATGACTTTAAGGCCAGCTACCCAAGTGCCATTAATGAGGAAGAATCATATGCAGATAATGAGGGGGCCATCCACTTCAAAGCAAGCATCAGTCCACTGGAGCTGGGTGAGGCCCAGGAGGGAGGCTTGGAAAACACCCCACCCCAGTTAGATTCCTCCTGTTGTATTGGAAAGGAGAGCAATGGTCAACTGGTGCCACTCCCCACCCCTGCCCACACTCTCTGTGATGAGGATGGTGTGGTGAGCATTCCCCCACAGCGCTACAGGCAGAAGGACCAGGACTTCCATGTGGACTTTGCAGTGGAAAACACCAATCCTTCCCCAGACAACAGTTGTGAGGCATTCCCAACTTATGAGTTGGACCCAAGCCACCTGCTGGCTAGCCGGGATGTCAGCAAGACTAGCCTGGATAATTATTCTGATACCATCAGCTATGTGAGCAGTGTGACCTCCACCAGCTTGGACAGGACCCCCTCCTCTGCTCACCCTGTCAACCTGTCTTCTGAGAGGCATAAAAAGAGGGCTGGCCAGAATGCCTTAAGATTCATCCGCCAGTACCCCTTTGCACACCCAGCCATCTACTCTCTGCTCAGTGGGAGGACCCTTGTGGTTCTAGGAGAAGATGAGACCATAGTCAGGAAGCTTGTGACAGCACTGTCCATCTTTGTTCCCAACTATGGCCGCTATGCCAAACCTGTGAAGCACTGGGTCTCTTCTCCTTTGCACATTATGGATTTTCAGAAGTGGAAGCTTATTGGACTGCAGAGGTAACTGGTTCTAGGTGGTGGGGAGGGGTCCTGAGCAGTTACTGATGAGAGAGGTTGCTGTCCTAGACCCAAATTGGCAGATCATTCTCTCTGGCTTTGGTTCCATTGTTATGGAGAGGGTGGAATCACAGTTTCTAAGTGGTTGCCAATGCCATTGTGTCCCTCTGTTGTATCAGAATTATTTGGGAGAATTTTTAAAATCACAGATTCTTGGAGTCCATCTTCAGAGATTCTGATTCAGTTGGTCTGGGGTAAGATGACAACTTTATTTGATGTATAGCAAGGTTGCTGATCTCAGGTCCTTTCTGACTCAAATTCACACTGATGACTGTGGCCATCATTGGTGGGACAGGACAGGAGGGCTCTAAGAGGCTTTTACTCAGCTCTTCTGTTTCCTCTTTTTGTTTTGTTTTTTTGAGACAGGGTCTCGCTGTATAGTTTAGGCTGGCCTTGAACTCACTTTGTAGCCCAGGCGGGCCTTCAACTTACAGCAGTCCTCCTGCCTCAGCCTGCTGAGTGCTGGGATTACTGGTATGCACCACCATGCCCTGCTTCTGTTTGCTCTTGAAGCCTAGTGTTTCCTGGTTTTTGTTTTTGTAGTTCTACCCAGGGTCTTTCCCAGGCCCTGTGCATGCCAGGCCAGAGCTGAAACTCTGAGCTATGTCCCCAGCCTTAAAAAGGAAACCTAAGAGCCACTTCTTCCTCCTTCCCTCTGTATACTATTTATTTCATTCCATTGCTACTTGTGCTTTAATAGATTCCTTTCTCTGTGTAAATACTGTTTGACAGGTCTAGCTGAGCCTTCTCCTCCATTTTTTTGCCCTGTATTCAGTTTCCTCATTTTGTGATCTGTTGATTTCTTTTTGTTCTCTGCTCATTTGTAAACTAAAGGTGCCCAGCTAGGTGATCATCAAAGTCCCTTCTGAGGAGGGAGCAATCTATACTTCTCGCAGAAGGGGCGAAGGAATTTTTTCCACCGTGCCATAGCAACTGTTTCTCTCTACATGGTGCCTATTATCAGTGAGGCCCCCACCTCTTGAGTCTTCTTGTGTTTCTCCCTTTTGGAGAAGTTAAGTCATGAGACCTCACTGTGACTTGCTGCATTAGAGTTGCTGGGATAGTACAGTGGCAGTTCAGCAAATGCTGCTTCCATCTTACAACCTGGGTCACTTGTGGAGAGTCTGTTCCAGGCTGTGTTGGCATCAGATAGGTGAGTCCTGGGTGGAGGAGGTGCTAGACGTGTCAGTCTTAGGGAGTTGTTACCCAGGTCAGGTAAGGTTCTTAGGGAGCAAAATGAGTGTAGAGAAGCCAATACAAAGTCCAGAGCCCTCTAGGGCAGGGAACCATTGAGGCTCTGGGGGTTCTAGTAGTACAGGTTAGGGAGGCTGGCTTGTAGATCCATCCTTGCTCTCAGGGACTTTCTGAGCTTTGGCTGCCTGCAAGTAGACTTTCCCCTTGCCTATGGGGTATGCCTAGCTGTGGTCTTCCTGCCGTCTCCAGGGCCCCCCATTCTGCTTAGGCCTAACACTGAGGTTGTGCCTCACCAAATCTCCCTGGTCTTCCAACCACGAGTCTCTCTTGTGAAGATCAAGACCATGTCTCCCTTCACCTGTCTGTGCTTATGTGTAGGCCTTCTCCCAGTCAGTGCCAGCTTATGCAGGACAAGATTCCAGGTCATTCCTTATTACAAACTTGGTTCCCAGACCAGTCCCTAGTATGTGGTAGATGTGCAATGATTGTTGAGACCAAGTGGGTATGCAGAATGGGGATGGTACTTGTCCCATGGGGAGATTATTAAACAGACAGTAGTCACCAGACTAGTTGGTGCTAGGTTCAAAGTAGTAAAGATGATAATGACAGCACCTCTGAGGGCCAGGCACCATCCTAAGACAACTCATTCTGTTTTTGTAGTAATGATGAGTAACTCCACCTAATAGTAGGAACTGTTAATCTCCATCATAGATGAGACTCAGAGAGGGTAAAGAGTTTGACTAAGGTCTCAGGACACAAGCATAGGCACACAGAAGAGCAGATCAAGGAAGGCTAGATATGGTTTAAATTGGTGTTAGTCAAGTCCAGGAGGGAGAGAAGGGACTCTAGGTGGTTTTGAGCCGCCAAAGGCTTGCCTTGCTCCAAGAGTCCTTTCAGATAATAGTCCATTCCCACTTCAGAGGCCAGTAGGAATCAGATTGCACAGGGCCTCATGGAACAAGCCAGAATGATTGAATTTGGTCACCAGGGTAGTGAGGAACCTTTCAAAGATTTTGATAATCACATTTGCCTTCCGAAAGGAGGCAGTAGCTGCTGACTTGGGTGGGAACCAGCCTGGGGATAAGTGGGCCCCATGCCCCAAGTGTCTGCCTCCATCTTTCTGATCCTTGCCCATCCTCCTGACCTTGGCCTGTCTGTTTCAGAGTGGCCTCCCCTGGCAGTGCAGGCACTCTTCATGCCTTGAGCCGCTACAGCCGCTACACAAGCATCTTAGACCTGGACAACAAAACCCTGCGCTGTCCCCTGTACAGGGGCACACTGGTGCCCCGCCTGGCAGACCACCGCACTCAGATCAAGCGTGGCGGCACCTATTACCTGCATGTGCAGAGCATGCTCACCCAGCTCTGCTCCAAGGCCTTCCTCTACACTTTCTGCCACCACCTGCACCTGCCTGCCCATGACAGGGAAACAGAGGACGTAATGGCTAGCCGCCAGCTGAGCTTCCTGAAGCTGAACCTGGGCCTGGTGAATGAGGACATCAGAGTGGTCCAGTACCTGGCTGAGCTGCTGAAGCTGCACTACATGCAGGAATGTCCTGGGACCAGCAACCCCATGCTCAGGTTTGACTACGTACCCAGCTTTTTGTACAAAATCTGAGGTTGGTCCCAGCCATTGTGACTAAGACCTGTGACTCAGGGTACAGCGAGGGGAGGGATTGGCGTGACCGAAAGGTTGCCTGAGCTGGATTGTTGAGATTTCTGACCTCGTTGGTAGGAAGGAAACACAATTGAGAGCCCAGTTTTCTGAAAGTGTCCAGCAGTACAGTACATTTCCTTTGGCTCCCTGGTGAAGAATGGCCCCTGGACAAGGGAATGTCTTTGGCTTTTGGAGGACCAGCAGCCCAAGCAGGAAGAAAAAACCTCAGTCCTTGTGCTGGGAAAAGAGAATGGATGGAGCAGCCATAGCCGAAGCACACTGGCCACATTCAGCATCATTGGTCACTTGAGTGGCAAGAATTAGCCAGGGAAGCAACCTGTTAACTAATGATTTGGAGGAAAACAGAATAACAGAACATCTATTGCCACATTCAGCCCCATATGGCCCTTTATTTGGCCTCTTGGAGTCCATCATCCCAGGTGAGACTCCTAAATGAGATGGAGGAAGGAGGCTCTGGCTAGCTGAGGAGTGGGAAACACACTTCTAGGTTCCAGAGCTGCAGAGAACATGAGTGGCCCCCTTTCTGTCCTCACCTGCACAGGGAGGGAAGCACCTGGGAGTGGCTCTTCAGCACCAGTCTCAGAGTGAAACAGGCACCAGATGACCACGCCCAGTGTGAAGACTGTCCTGGGAACTGCAAACGGAGTCAGCCATGGGGCCACAAGGCTGTCTCCACTGTGCAGACGAGCTGTCAGTTCTTGGGCTACCCATGGGCCCTTCCTAGTCAGTGTGTGAGCGTTGATTGTCCCCTGGAAAGGTCACATGCTAGGAGTCGGCAGAAGTCATAACTTCAGTTGCCACCCACAGCAAACCTTTGCAACCACTTCACTACCTCTCATGGGGTCTTACGGGCTTGGTGATAGCGGTTTTGTTTAGTTGGCTGGTATGGGTGGTCAGCCCGGCTGGCAGGAACTGAGATGGCAGGGACTTCATCATCCAGCTCCCATGTGGCTCTGCTCTGGGAAGCTATGCTTACCTGTTCGCACAGCTCACAACTGTCCCTATGCAAGTCCCTTATCAAAGACGGTATTGTCGTTTGGCATCTTCATCACCTTTCCCATTGCTGGTGAGCAGCATGGCCTCCGTAGGGTTCCGTACCAGCTGCCACTGGTGTGTAACTAGTTTCTCATAACTTTGAAAAATACCATACCTTTTTCTTTATGCTATTTTTTCCCTGTAAGTAGGGACAACTCTGGGTATTACTGCTTCTTTTTAATTTGTTCCATGAAAACTGGTAAAGTAGACCTCAGTCCTGTGTGTGCATCTGTTAGGCTCTGTGTCCCCTGCACTTGGGTCCTGCTGTTACGGCTTGGTTCCCCTGTGAGCCTGTACACACCACTGAGGGCCCTCGCTGAGGGAGCCAGCTTTGCTTCTGAGATTGCAGAGACTTGGTAGAAACCAGGTGACCAAAGACAACTTGCAACATACCACTCCTTTAGTCACCTTTGTCCGGGTCCTTGGCACAAAGATATGGCCTACTGGCTTCAGCCATTGGGTTATCAGGGACCCTGTTTCTGTCAGAGTATGAGATTTTGACTCTGAGGCTGTGACCGAGAATCTTTTGTGGCATGTTACTGCCTACATTTCATCAGTTCTTTGTCTCTGCCCATTATACTTGTCCATAGACAGAAGTCAAAGGACACTTTGACAGCTTCTGACTGGAATTATCTGTTGTCTGTTTCTCTTTATGGGTTCCTTATGTTACCATTTCCCTATAGTATTTTAGATGCCACTTTACTATCCGACTGGGTGGCCAAGTCCTGTTTCATGCCTGTATGGACGTGACCTTGCAGTGATCTTGAAGGGAGATCTGTGGAGTCCATGAGATGGGCTGGAAGTGATCGTTGGCACCACTGCTGTTGCCCTTCTGTGTGTCACACCGTCATGGGAACTCATTGCTGATCCTGTGCTTACCTGGGAAACTGACAGAGGTGGGAGATGAGCTTTGTGCAGATACTGGACTGCAGCCACACCTGTAGCTACAACCGTGCACCATAGTGGTCTTAAGTGGAAGTCCACAGGCTTGGAGTGGGGGTGGTTGTGTTCTTCAGTGCTCAGCCCCAGGCTGGCTCAGAAATGAAGGCAGACATCAGTAAGGAGTGAACAGAACAGATAGTCTCATAGAGCGGTCCTAGAAGTGGCAAACAAAAGCCTCACCCTCAACGTGGTTCATTAAGATGCTTTTCCTGATTAGGGGTTGAACTTCCAAAATTTAGATTTTGGTTATAAACAAACTTTTCTGCATGACAGATTCAACGGATTAGTTAATGGAAAGCATGCTTCCTTTCAAGAGGGATCTCAGAATAGAGCTGGGACTGAGTCATCACTTGGGCAGAGAAAGTTAATACTGGAAGCTTCTAGATGTCTCACTTTGCTAAGTAGAGACCATGCAGTGGGACTAATCTCTTCAAGAGTTTTCATCTATGGTATTCCTCTAGTAATGGGCTAAGAAGTTTTCATCAACATTTAAAGACATTTCCCATAAAGGAGGTGATATCAACATTCCTTATTACTTTTTTACTCCTATCACTTTGGGGCCCTGCTACTGCAACTGGCTGAGGTTGGTTTTAATTTGACCTCCAACCTAGTCTCTCTTCCCTGACTTTGTAACAGTCCAGGTGAAGAACCACCTGATTAGGGTAGCAGTGACACTTGCAGAGGCTCTGTGGACACCTCTCACATGTGGGGTAGGAGGGGTATGCTGGCCTGAGGTGCTGCCTCCTGTCTCAGTGTTTTCCTAGGTATCTTACTTCTTTGGTGGAATCTTTGGATTTTAGAAAATGTGACTCTTCCCACAATTTATAACAATGGTTGAAGTTACCCACATTGCTCCTGGGTTTAGAAGTGGACAACGATAGTGAACCTGTCATTCCCCATCTTGCTTTTAACCTGTTTCAGATCAACTGCTGTATTCAAAGTACAGATTTCAACCCCACACCAATTCAAAAATTCTGCTTCAAATTCCTAAGGCCAGTAGACTTCACCCCAAGTGCCAGAGCTGCTATGGTTGTACCACATGGTCTATAGACAAAGAGCAGCCCTCCACCCCCTGCATATCTTGCATGTACACTGCCCATCTGCCAGTGCTAAGCACATGTCCCATGCCCAGACGTGAGTGCTGTATGTGGATTAGTGTCTTGTCCTGTTGTGTTACATTTTTGCATGCAGGGCCAGCAGTACCAGCTGAGCTAACAGGGAGAGGTACTGGCAGGCATACAAGGCTACTGGAGGAACTAAGCTGTCTTGGCAGGCAAGTAGGCTTCCCCCAGGCTCCTTTAGCCTCTGCCTCCCTAGAAAGCTCATGAGGAAGTGCCTTGGGTGGTGCTTTGAAGCAAACTAGCTAGCTTTCGGCTCTGCCCCAAAACTGTGATCAAAAGTAACAACTGGAATTTTTAAGAGACAAAAGTATAACAGACTGCAAAAAAGGAAAAAAGATCAAATTTTTACTTCTAGATGGAAAGTGAAACCACTTTCAGGTGACAAGGATGGGCACAGTAAGTTTTCCCATTTCTCTTCCTTTAGCCCCTAGTTTATTAAGTTTGGTTAACACTCTGGGAAGGATGTGGCAGAGTTGGATGAGGGAGTGGGGATGAGGTGAACATGCTCCAGCTTGCTAACCTGCTTATATGTGACTCAACTTCTCAGGAGGGTTTGCTCAGCTCCCAACTGGAAATTACACATCAGGGGTCTTGGAGATGTTCCATTGTCTTCAGCTGGGCACAATCAAGCCTCCAAATTTAAGACTGCTGAGGCAGCAGGTCAGCTCCCCAATCAGAGGCAGCAATGTGGGAACTGATGTCAGCCACATCCAATGGGGACTGCTGCAGCTTTCTCCACACTGTGATGACAGAAATACCAAGAGGTTGGACTCAGCCTGGGGGTCTTGGTCACCTACAGTGCAGGACCCCAGGGAGCCTCAGCCAGGCTGTCTTATACTGGATAGTTGGAGCCACAGTTTGGATCGAGATAAATGCTACTCTAGAGGTTGCTGTGAGAAAAAGCATAGTCTGTGCTGAACTCATAGGTGTTATTTTCTAAAAAGCTATTTTATTATTGCATGTCTTGTGTCTGCGAATGTTTGTCCTGATCCCATGAGCTGAGTCGTCACAGTGGCTAAAGTCAGAGTATGAATGACGTGTGATAGTATCTCACAAGTGTGACTGCACAAGAGTTTAACCAGAGTAAATGCCAAACAGTATGATGAGTGTACTTTTTAAGAAATTAATTTATTTGAGTTTAGATATTTTTGAAATATAAAAATTGGTTGTATTTTTTAAAGCTATGATTCTTGTAGACATTGTGGTTAAAAATTTGATTGTGCTTATTAAAAATGGTCATGTATGGTTTGCATCTCAGCTATGTGAAAAATAAAAATTCTCTGGGAAGGTGACATTTGGGTTCCTGACTGCTGGAGGGAGTTATCTTGAGCAGAGCAAAAAAGCCTGTATTATAGCTGTCACGCCAGGAAGGAACTGGGCACTCTCCTGGATGGAGAAAAACACATTTATTTTAAAATATTTTTTGAGATAGTGTCTCACTCTGTAGTCCAGGCTGGCCTTGAACTCAAGGCAATCCTCTTGCTTCAGTCTCCCGAGTGCTGAGATTACAGGCATGCAACACCATGCCCAGCTAACCATTCCTTTTATAATAGGCTTTTTGGTGTTGAAGATTAAATCCAGAGCCTCGCACATGCTAAGCATATGCTCTATGAGTGACATCCCCAGTCCTTCAATATACTATAAGCTCCTGAGAGCAGCTGGATGCATCTTTTACACTTGTTTATAGTACAAAGCAGGAGGCTCAAAATTACCCCCTGCAGTTGTAAACAGTTGTAATTCAGTGCTCCTTTGGTATCTTACACGTCAATGAAACAGGAAGAATGGGTAGCATTTACAGTCTTTTTTTTTTTTTTTTTTTTTTTTTGTGGCACCAGGGATTGAACTCACAACCTCGCACCTGCCAGGTAGGTGCTTAAGCCACTGAGCCAAAGTCCCGGCCCAGCATTTACAGTCTTGAACCTGGGTATTTCTTACCTGTCACAGCGAGTCAGGGGAGTCCCAAGAGGAGTAAAAATACTGGAATCTTTCTAATAGCATTGTCCCATACCATTTTATAAATGATGAAAGCCACTTGGCTACACAGTATTTTATTTTTCCAGGATAATTACATATAGCTGTTGAGAAAGTTAGATTCAAATTTAAATTCCTTAATAACCTGTCCCAGAATTACTAACAATGGAACGTAGATAAATTTTGATTTGTGAAAGCAGAATAGTCTATAAGACCTGTCCCTCAAAAGGGACAGGGCAGCTTAGTGGCCTGCGTAGGGCAGCTCTGTTGTCTCTAAGAGGGTACTGGCTCCTTAGCAGGTATCCCTGGGCAGTCAGTGTATATGGCACGAAGGCAGATGCAGAGCAGCTGGCTCCTTCAAAAGTCAGGTAGGCCAGGCAGTGGGAAGAGAGAAGCGAAGCTCTCTACTTCCTCCCGGAGAGCCCACACAGCCCTCTGGTGCTTCTCATCGCCTGCGAGCTTCTCCTTGAATTCCTTCAGTGTGGCCCTTGGGCCCACGTCGCTCTGAATCTGTAGAGTCAGCTCTATACCTGTGCACAAGACAGTGGTAAGTTCCCTGTGAGCCTGCTTCATGCTAGACACAGTCAGGGAGAGGGCAGTTGAGTGCCAGAGTACATCTGCCACAATAACCCCCAGGCTGGGAGTGACTGAACATTATGGCTGTCTGTTGCCCCTAAGAAGTGATTCTGATGGGTAGTATCCCTGAACAGGTGACTGGGCGTTACACATTTATAAATGTCTCAGACAAGATGAGTTGCTAGAGTGATTTTGTTGCCCCCTATCCCCAGCAATCAGCTTTGACAGAAATATACTTTGGTGGTGATGTCTCAGCTCTTTCAGTATAATCAAACTCCCTACAGACAACAAAATGTGGCACACTTCCAAAATCTTATCCTTACCTTTGTGGATAAAGTATGCTACTTTTTGGAAGTCTTTTTCCAAAAGTCCCCGGCTCGTCAGTGCTGGGGTCCCCAGTCGCAGACCACTGGGCCTCAGTGCGCTTCTGTCACCTTTAAGACAAACAGGTCTCCATCCCTAAGCTGCACCCAGTGCACCACCGTGGTTACTATATATATATTTTTTTCTTTAATTTTTTCTTTTCGTTTTTTTTTTTTTTTTTTTTTTTTTTTTTTTTTTTTTTTTTGTGGCACCAGGGTTTGAACTCACAGCCTTGCGCTTGCCAGACAGGCGCTTAAGCCACTGAGCCAAACTCCTGGCTCTAGTTTTTTGAGGCAGGGTCGCACTATGTAGCTCAGGCTGGCCTTGTGCTCGCGTTGTAGCCCAAGCCAGTCTCGAACTCACAACGCTCCACCTACCTCAGCCTCCCGAGTGCTGGGATTAAAGGCGTGCGCCACCACGCCCGGCTATATATTTCGGCTATATATTTCAAAAGGGACACTTTGACTAAAAGAACTGGCCTGAGGATCTTCACTTTCTCTTGCCAGAAGAGTACAGCTGACTTAAAAACTAGAAGTAAACCAAAGGCACAAGTAGGCAGGGTCACATTTGGGCTACTCTGGGTATTTTTTGTTTGTTTTTTAACACTAGCAAGTTTTATTAAAAATAGAAAAGAAACAGGCTCTGCAGAGCAAGTTTGGACCCAGTAAAAGCAGGAAAAGAAGCATACCCTCCTACAGTGTGAGGGTGGGCCACCACATGAGAGAACACAGTGGCCGGGGTCACTGTCTCAGCAGACTGCAAAGCAGTCTTCTATGGTGTAGATGTTAACTTTGTAGGTTAACATCTGTCTGGGTCTGAAATGTGTCACTGGCACTTATGAAAACACCAAGAAACGCTGCCTGTTTTTAAGAGACTCCAACTCAACAGCTGTATCACTGAGGACTCCACAGTCTTTTTCCTTCTGCTGCCCACAGGATAAAGGCTAAATGCAAAGAAGCCCAGGGCCAGTTCCCCACTGCATATATCTGTCCTCCCTATCCATTTACCTTTATTAGCTATAACTTGGGCCAGAAGAGATACAGAGAGGAAGGGTGTAGAAAGAAAGACCAAGGAAGAGTCTCACCTGGGCATGTGTTCTTATTGCAGGCAATAGAACAGGCTTCTAGCACTTTCTCGGCCCTCCCACCGTCTGTGCCCTTGGAACGTAGATCCACGAGGATCAAATGGTTGTCCGAGCCACCTGGAAAGAGCATAGGCCAGGTGAAAGAACCTTTCTTCCTGAGAAATGGGCCGGGGGGTGGGGTGGGTGGGTATTGGTAGTGGTGGAAAAGTCCAAAGCCAAAGAGGTCAGGAAAGTGAGCACCCATCATGTGACCTAGAATATCAGTCACCCACAAGAGAAAAGATGCAGTAGGTCCAGGGATTGGGAAAAAAGGAATGCATGTATAAGGAGGTAGCTGATAACAGAGGTGGGATGTAAGGCTGCTAGGTAAAATGTTCAGCAGCTTTTGTAGCCCAGATGGCCCATACCCATGACACAACATACTAGGTCCCAGCATAGGCTGCACTGTGTCTTAGTGTCCCTGTAGTTTCTGGTTTCTCTATGACTTGGAAATTTCTCAAGTGTCCCCCTTGACATCAAAAATGACATCATTTTTTCCAGCGCTGGGGATTGTATTCAGGGTCTCAGATATACTTGACAAGGACTGTACCACTAAGCCACACCTCTGTCCCCTTGAACACAAGTCTTAAATGCATGGGACCAGAATGTTTTAGGTTTTGGACTCAGATTTTGGGATATTTGCTAGACTTTACTAGTTGAACATCTGTAATCCAAAAACCCCAAATCCAACTTTTTAGGTGTTAAGTTAGTGCTCAGGTTTCAAATTTTGGATCAGGGATGCTCAACCTGTATTATCAAAGTGGTATGTATAATGCTGCAGTATTCCCCCAAAGGTTCATATGCTAAAGGCTTGCTTCCCAGGGTAGCATTTTTGGGAGGTAGTAGAAGCTTTAGTAAATGGGGCCTTGTGGAAGTCTTAGATCATTAGAAGTGTGCCCCTGAGGGAGAGTGGGACCTCAGACCTTTCTTCTATTTCCTCACTATGAAGTGAGTAGTTTTAGTTTTGGTCCACAAACACTCCGGCCATGATGTACTGCCTCGCCACAGGTTTAAAGCAAAGGGTCTAATAGATCATGGACTAGAACCTCCCAAGCTGCAAGCCAAAATCTCTGCTAAGTTGGTTATCTTAGGTGTTCGTTACAATGATGGAAAGCTAACTAACACGTGAGGACAGTGACGCTAACAGATTTCTGGACCTGGCCTAACAGTAGTCTTCAGAGCCTCTGGATCTTTACATCTGAACTTTCATGAAACCAAGGTGTGGACCTGAAGATAACAATGTTTTCACCTAGGCTATGGCCTAAATCGCAGGGATGATTTCAAAGATACAGGTGAACTAAGTCAACTACTTAACTTTGGAGTCCCACAACTGAGTCCACTGACTTGCCATGTGGCTTCTGTCAGGCAGCTCACATTTTGGAACTTGAAGTGTCCATTATGAAAAGGTCAAGATGTGATGAGGTTTATATAAGATACAGCATGTAAGCTGGGCCTGGTGGTACACACCTGTTATCCCAGCACTTGGGAAGCTGAGACAGGATGATCACCCAGAGTTCAAGGCCAGCCTGAGCTACATAGCGAGTTCAAGGTCAGTCTGAACTACATATTGAGACCCTCAAAAAACAAAAAATCTCCCCCAAACCAAGCGCTGCACACAGTGCTTGCTACAAGCGAGTATTCACAGCCATTATCTGCTTCAACATCTGCACCATGTCCTCAGAGAACAGTGTGAACACAGATGGCACCATGGGAAGAGGACAGGCCTGGGGTGTAGAGAGGTGGAGGAAACTGTTGGGAGCTTCTGCACCCAGGCTGCCTTGTAGTGCCTATGGTAAAAAGGAACAGGGACCAATTCCTGAATCTTCAATGGCAGTTCCCAGACCAACACCACCTAGGAGCTGGTTATAAATGCAGCCCCTACCCAGAATGTGCATCAAAAGCTATGTTTCAATAGGGTCCAGGGGAATTCCTATGCATATCCAAGTCTGAGAAACAGTGACATAAGGGATCTCAAAGGTCATGGTCCATACTGGGATATCTAGAGCTTTATTATTCGAAGATGTGAAAGATGGAGGAGAAAAGGAAAGGAAGTGAAGCAGAACAGAGGAGTGGGCTATCTAGGATCTTTGAGGGGATGGCATTTCCCACCCCTGCCAGCTCTACTGCACATAAAGCTGGGTTGAGAGCACCATTCAATAGGGCAGGGGGACTCCCATCTCTGTAAAGGGTAAAGGGCAGGGTGCTTGGAGAAGCTCTTAAGTGATCCCAGGAGCCCTTTCTGGACCACCTCTGCTATATACATGGCAGCTGTGGGAAAGTCAACCTTCCTCATAGTAATGCCATCTGCAAGAAACTACTCCCCTCCCTGGAGGTTCCTGCAATGCCTAGAGGCAAATGGCAGCCCTGGAGTGGGGATCTTCCCTGGAGAGTGCAGCTCACTCATCGGCAATAGGTCCAGTATGGTGTGTATTAGAGCAAACAGGGCTCTAGCAAGCCAATTGCCAGGAAAATGCAGCCAACTTACCCCCATGCCCTAGCACCCTGAGCTCAGGCCATACTTCAGAGAAAGGTTCTGGCTCTGTCACCTACCAGGTATGTTGTAAATATGGCCTCCTCTCTCAGGAGAGCCCTCGGTACATCCCCACAAAGCTGTTGTGAGGACATGTCATCTTCAACTGGGTAACAAATGGCAGCTACTATGCCCAACATGTTTGGCCTACCTGGTATGGCATGAAGGGAGAAGCCACAAAGGAGGTTCTCCAGCCGAAGGCACACTGACTTACTCCAGAGATGGTTTGAGTTGTAGCAGCAGTGGCAGTGCCCATAACCACTACCCTTCAGGACACATCCTGACCAGAGGAATTTAGGGCAAAGGTTTGATGTATCTACCCACAAGGAAAGCAGGTATGACCATCACCATGTGCACTGATACCTGTGACAATTTTATAACCCAGCTCCGTAAGGGCCTCAGACAGGGCTCTGCAGTTGGCCACCACCTGGAGCTGATAGATTTTGAATTCTGTAGTCATGGCTTGCTTCAGGGCCACAGCAGTTCCTGGATGGGAAGACAGTGGGTCAAGGAGGCAAGATCAAATTCAAAGATAGACAGTGAATCAAAAGCACTTGTTTCCATCCACTCAAGCTTCCTTGCTTCCCAAGGGGGTATAGATTACATTTTCTCCAAAAACAATTTTTTTTAGTGGTCCTAGAGATGGAATCCAGAGTTTTGCACGTTCTAACACATACTTCACCATGGAGGTACATCCCCAGCCCCATTTCTTTAAACACGGAACAGTTTTCCTCGAATGTCACTTGGGCAGCATATTTCTTTTCATGTCATTTCAACCAGTCAATTCTTGTATTGAATAAATTTGATAAAATTGTTTTTGTTTCCTGTTATATCTTATAAAAAGTAATGAAAAATAATGTGTAATTTTTGGTTATCCTTATTTAAATAATTGGACAGGTAAGTGGTTAGCCCTACAATTGCCTGGCTAAACTTGCAGGCTTATGGAGGAGGCCTCTAAGGTCTTTTTTAGAGGTAACCTTCCTTCAGGCATGGAAGTTCAGTGCTGTAAGACTACCATAAGAAAACCAACTAAGCAAGATGAACTTTATATTGTAGTTCTTTTTAAGCTTGACATGTGAAAATGATTACTTGGATGTCCCAAAATCCTGTGTTTACATGTCAAGTCATGTAATTTCTCAAATCCAAGTCTGCATTAGATGGGCCCTGTTCTATTCATGCATTCAGTCCTGAGGGCTGCTTTCCTAATGGGACATACAAAATGAAGGTTTATACCTGGGTGTGGCTGTGCATGGCTATAATCTTAGCACTCTAAGAGGAAGGAAGATCGAAAGTTCAAGTCCAGCCTGGACAACTTAGTGAGACCAGTTTAAAATTAAAAACCAAAATGCACACCTGTAATCCCAGCATTTGGGAGGCTGAGGCAGGAGGACTGTTGCGAGTCTGAGACCAGCCTGGGCTACAAAGTAAGTTCAAGGCCAGCCTGAACTGCATAGTAAGACCCTGTCTCAAAAACAAAACAAAACAAACTGGGGATGTAGATCAGTATGAAGATCCTCAGCACTATCTCCAGTATGGGATGGAAGGAGGAGGGAGAAAGGAAAAAAGAAAAGGAAAAAGAAAATGGAGGGCCACCCAAAATCCATGCGCTTGAATGTAGGCATTGAGCCCCCAGGTGCTGTCTGGGGAAACAACTGGAAAGGCCCATGGAGGTTTGTGCACTGTGTGGCTCAGCATTCCAAGTGGAAGGAACTATGGATGCTGAGCATAAGGCATAGTGTGAGAACCTGAAAACCTTCCTGAGACCTTCTGGGAGCCCGTATGCCCATGACTCCACCAATGGCCACTTTGTCCATCTCCTTAGAAACACTAGTGCTACTCATGAAGAAGCCACATCTCATCCTGAGCACTTCAATATGAATACTACCACTTTGTTGCAAAAGGGCAGTGGGTAACTCAGACATCACAGACGTTCTAAACCACTTGTTCAAATATAAGAAATAAGTCAGTGCGAGTCAGCTGGGCAGCCATGGAACCGGCCCCAGCATGTAGGGTCAGATGTGGTGCCTCCAACTCTACAGGCAGGGGCCACAAGGCAGCAGCAGCTCATCCTTCAGGATTTGAATTCTAGTCTTTCTCACCTCTTGTTATGCCCTTGTCTATGTGATTTCGTCT
>RJWM01034358.1:0-19790 GCA_004363535.1 Dasyprocta punctata | reverse complement strand
GTTTTTTTCTGAAAAGCAGCCTGTGAAATTACGTTTATCAAACCAAGCAGGGCTTTGGAGAAGCTGGAGATGGGAAAGTGTGTTCTCCCCTGCCCCTCGGCCTGCAGAGGCTGCAGGGGCACTGAGGAAGTGCCTGGTCCTTGACCTGGAGGGCTCATCTGGGCGTCAAGTCATTGCTAAAGCCAAAGCTCCCTCCTCTGACTGCTCCTGAGAATGTGTGTGCTTCCCATGAGGAGCAGCAATTGGGCATTTCAAAGAAAAATAGATAAATAAATTGTGTGGCAGAGTCAAATGTCTGGGAATAAACTCATGTGTATATGGTTGTCTTGACAAAGATACCAAAGTAATTCCATTGGGTTGTGATAGTCTTTCCAACAGTCTTTTCAAAGCTGTATTGATAGGTACTGACATGGGAGAAAAGTAAAGATGTATTAATATGACCAGTTGTTACATAAAAAAATGACTTGGTCACTTGGAAAGTGCAGTTTATAACTACAATGAAATCTTTAACAATCAGTTAAAAATTTTAAAAGATAATATTGATAAAGATGTACAGCAACAAGAATATGCATTGCTGCTGGGATTGTAAAATTTTATACGTACATGATTTATAAAGCAAATTGTCAGTTTCTTGAAAGTTGGATATATGCTACCACTTGACAGGGCAATTCTGCTTGTACTGAAATAGTTATAGAGCTTTATTCATTATACTTGAAAGCTAGAAACATTGCAGAATTCCACCCATGGTGAGTGGGTAAACAAAATTGTGGGGCTTATCTATGCAGTAGAGTATTCCTCAGTGATTCCAAGGAGCAAAGAAGCATTCACGTCCACACAGCATGCACGAATCTATAAGTATCTTGCTTATTGGACGAAGCACAAAATAGCACCTTCACTGTAATTCTGTTCCCACAAAACCCCATAAAATACAAATTTATTAGTAGTAAGTGAAAATCAGTCGTAGATGGAGGCATTTTCTAAGAAGAACTGGAAGTGTTCTATGTGTTGGGGATGATGGTGGTCACCCTACTATTAATGTTTTTCAGAATTCAAAATATATTCTTAAAATGAATGCATTTACTTATATGTAAATAATACCTTGATGAAGTATAAAATGAGAATCTCTCCTTTGAGGCCAAAAAATCCTTTATATTTAAAATACATATTTTCTGAGATTTGAGAACTTGCTTATTTGTTTAAATATACATTTAATTTACAGCTTGCTTTTAACCTTCTACAGTTATTTTTATGTGCTAATCTTATGGCCAAGCGTATGAAGATATCTAATGAATACCACTGGGCAAGGTTAAATTGTGGTTGGAGTAAGATTTTGGATTTTATGTAGCATACAGTATTTTTGCTATTCATGGTATATCATTGCTATTACATAGTGCTTACAGCATACACACAGCTTTTACAAATATTTGATCCCCTAATAGCCGTGAAGTTAAGTGAGACAAGTGTTAAGTCTCTCACTGGTGAGCACACTTCTCCATGAGGTGATTAAGCTTGGTGAGATTCACATAGTAGAGAAGTGCTAAAGGATCGATCTGGCTTTGAAATTAAGGCTTCTGTCTTAGTTACTTTTTACTCGTTACTGAGACAAAATACCTGACACCCAAAATTAGGGAAGGAAAGGTTTATTCTTACAGTTTCTTGGGAGTTTCAGTCCATTAGTTGGCTCCAAGTCAGCATGGGGTGGCGGGGCTGCCGTTCATGGTGGCTGCAAGGTGCAAGGCAAACTGGCCAGAGAGAGAGCACGGAAGCAGAAGACCCGCCTTCCCTTACACTGTATATCGGCTCCACCCCTGGGCGGGTGCCAATTCCAGCGCTAGACAACAGACTGAACACAAGCACTAGACTCAGCCCCATCAAAAGTATGAGGACTTGGGGGTACATAGTATTACCCAATACAGCTTCTTTCACCACTATCACTTTGCTTTATTTTTAGTTTAGCTTTGTAATAATCTTATGAAGTCCAATATAACCAAACTATTCTCATTTCAACCTGAAGTTTATTTTAAAAATGTTTGACAGAGTATTTTACTTTGCCTTTTTGTGCTGTCTTTGGAAAAAGTTTGAATTGTATTAGTTTGATTTTGCCATATTTTCACATGCTTATAACACACTTTGATTCCCTTTAAACGGTACTTTTGTTGTTGGTGTTCTGTCTTCATCCTGTCACACCTTTTTTCTTTTTTAAAAACACAGTTTATTGGCATGTATTTTTTGTAAAATTGATTTCTTTTCAGTAGGAAGTTTTCATTATTGGTTTAGTATATTGCTGTATCAACCAGAGACGTCTTCAGCATTCATGAGCGAACCAAAAGATAGTTACAGTATGCCTGGGATAAACTTTGAACACCTTTTTGTTCCACAAAACAATATGAACAGTTGGCAAAAAACATGTAATTTAACTAGCTTTCACAATCTGTTTAATATACTAATGCAATCCATTATGATAATTTTCAGACTAAATAAACTTGAAGATACTATTGTATTAATTAAAGGAAAAATTGAAGAAGTTCATCTTCCTGTAGAAAAAGTGGATGTTATTATATCTGAATGGATGGTAAGTGTTCACCAAAAAAAGAACTTTCTTTCTTATTTTTTTTTTTAGGAGAAAAAAGACACGAAAGACAAAAAGCAAAAGAGACAACAGCAACAGATTCAATACAGTACCATCATAGGTTTACAAAACAAGATGATAGGAATTTGACAATGGTTGCAATATTGCATATCATTACCTTCAAAAGGGTTGCCTAGATCAACAGATATGGACATGTAAAATTGATCCAATTATATAAGCATTAACTGTTCTCCTTCAACAACCAATACATTTAGTAGTGTAGTCATATTAGCTATCACATGCATACATATATACAAATTTATGTCTTTTTCTCCTTCCTTTCCCTCTTTCTTCCTTTTCCCTATCCCAATTACTTTTGCTCTTTGAGCAGTTTCTTACCCTTACACAGTATTTATTGTAGATTTTGAATCGTATATACGTCAAAAAAAGTACTTTCATTGATAAGAGCAGTGACTAAGGCAGCATTTTTCTGCCTTCAGTTGTAATCTATTAAATGGCAGAATGCTGGCAGTATTTTAAAATAGCAACAATTTTTATGACAGTTTATTTTAAAATGATACTGCATTGGCTGGTCATCCTGTTTTTACGAAAGAATAAATATTTTCCCTTTAAAATCGTAATAATTACTTTTCCACTTTCCAAATTTGTGTAGACTAAAGTGTCAGCTTAAAAGCCTCCAAGGACATGTTAAGACTACTTCATGAAAATTAGCAGGTTTCCCCACTTACTGTTCATGCTGAATGTTGTCTGTGATCCTTTAGGCTATATAATCAATGTCCTTTTTCACATAAAGTAGAATTTATTGCTATTGTCAAAATAATAAAATTAAAGTTTGTTATATAACTTTATCGATTGCTGTTGAAATGAAGGAGGAATATTTATTTTAAAATGTTTATAAATTCAAACTATAGAATTTACTGATTTATTGATGCGCCAATTTGATGAAAATAAAATAGATATTTCCAAGATTCCGTAACTGTTTGGAAAGTTTGGTTTTTTTAAGCTATATTTGATAAAAATATTTTCATGAAAAGAATTATCAAATAATCAAAATGAGTTGTTTATAGTTTTGTATGAATTTTGAATAAACAGTGTTAATCCTAGCCAAGCAGCAGAAATTTTAGGAAGTTCTTAAGATATTCCTACTTAATATAATGTGTTTTAATTGAGACTCAACCATATCAACTATCGTTGGCAGTTATTCTATGGTATATGAAACACTGCTTGATTTCTTTTCTAATTATACATAAGTATTTGGAGAGTTTCAGGTAATAATTCCATACACATATAGAATGTGTAATGGTCACATCAGAATCATTAGAGTGTCCATCTCTAAACATTTGTAATTTGTATGTGTTGGGACCTTTGAATGCCTTGCTTTTAGTGCCTTATGAAATATGTAATAAGTTGTGTGCTGTAATCACCCTATTGAAATATAGAATATTACTAGTACTGTACTTACTCTTTGTAGTTTGGTAAGCTTTATCCCACTTCCCTGTGTCACATACCCCCGTACCCAGTTCTAGTTACTAGTGATCCTTTTTCTGTTGTCTTCTTACGTGAATTCAACAGTTTTTAGCTTCCACAAGGAGTGAGAAGAGAGTGTTTGTCTTTCTGTACCTGGTTTATTGGACTTGATGTAATGTCCTCCTGTTCCACTTGCATTGCTGCAGATAACAAGATTTCACTGTTTTTAATGACTGCATAATAATCTGTTGTGTATTTATGTTGCATTTTCTTCATCCATTTATCCATTGGGGGACACACCTCAGTTTATTCCAGATGTCATCTGTTGTTTGCTGCAGTAAATGTGGAGTGCAGGGTATCTCTTTGACATCCTGATACACTGGTAGAATGTTTTCATTTCTGTGGGAAACCTGGTTGTTAGGATAGCTGAATCATAATTTATTTTTAGTTTTTTGAAGAACCTACATATTGTTTTCCATAATGACTTTGTTTGTTTACATTGCTTAGCACATAAGAACCATTTTGTTTTTTGAAGGTGGGAATAAGGGTAGGTTTGACTTTTAGCAGTTATTAATCACTGTATTTTTATTCTCACATGTCAAGGAATACATATCAACACTAGTTTCCTTTTTAAATTGGATGAGAAGTATGAATTTAGTAATTAGAAATCTTCAGTAATTAAAGGTCCAACATTTCTTCAAAGATTATGCCAGAAAGATACTTTGGAGAAGGCACTGTTGAAGCATTTACTTGGGAATATTTTTAAATAATTTATTCTACACATTGGCTGATAGCATCTTCATTTCTCTAGGGACTTCTATTTTTCTTTGAGAACGTATCTTTTACGTTATTCCAAATTAGAATTTGTAGGCATATAAAGACAGATTTGACTAGATGTCCTTCACCTCAGTTGTACATTTTTACATATCAACAAGTTGGGTGGTTCTTTCATTGCCTAGCAACATTGTATTTCTGGATATTGATTTTATAGGAGTTTTTATTTTGAAAACTGAAAGAAGAGCTGGAAATATTAATCTGCAGGTAAAGTCTTAGAGCTGATTGGCTTAAGAACTGAAATAAGAAAGTAGCTGATTTGATACATTTGTGAGATTGTCTTTGTGATGTGAAATTTATTGAAAGTCATGCCAGTCTTGGGCAGTTTGATCTTGGATCCATTTGTAGCTTTCTCCTGCTTTGTTCTGTACTGAAAGGGCAAAGTCTGCAGGCTGCCTCTGAGGCTCCTGTGACAGCGGACTCGCCCTGGATTTAGGGAACATAGTGGGAAAACACTGATGAGAGATCTAAGACAGGGAGAACCAGGACATTGCTTCTCTTCACAGGTTACTGCTGTTGGTGTTTATTGTGTGTCTTCATTTCTCTTTCAAAGCCCTGTCATGGTTCCATTGTCCATTGTATGACCCTCGTCCTGAGCTCCTGAAGTGACCTCTTCCTTCTTTGTCTCTTTAGCCTCAGGATGCTATTTATTTCTGGGTGTTACTGAAAGCTGGTCGCATCATCCTCTTGATGACTTTCTATATCTGTTTTCCTCTGTTCTTCTAGTTGTACTCTGAATACAAAGGCACTGTTTGCTTTGGAGTGCCAGTCAGGTACAAGCTCCACCTTTAACAGAAAAGCGGTGTAATCCAGGATGCTGAGTAATTGGAGCCTGAGATGAAAGAAGCCAAGTATTTGGAAGCAGAGGTGTTTATAGAAGTTTTTCACTCAGGGAAACAAATCATTGTGTTCAGGAGCGGATATTTAAGAACCTTTGTCTTGTAACTTCAGCGTTTGTATCATCTTGCTGATTGCCTTTCCTTATAACCGTAAGTGGAGTGGAAGTGTAGCTTTTGTGCTAAATGCTGGAGGGTGGAGCATGAGATACTAACTTACAGTAATTCTGTAGCAGTCAGCTCTGAATGGCCTCATGTCTATAATGAAATTTGCACTGAACACTTTAAGAAGAAAGCTTGTGCTAGAATATTGTGAGTCATCAGAGTGGCTTGGAAATGCCATTTATGGTATCTTACAGTGTCTGAAGTCCGCTTCGGTACCTCCGACAGAATTTCTGAGCCAAGGTGCTGGAAAATGCTAATTACATAACTAAACAGAGCAAGGCTGCTTTCTAAAATTTACCTAACATTTTTCAGAAACTCCTGCTTTGGCTGAAACAGTGGTGAGTTTGTAAATAACTATTTTAAATCTATAGCCACATTTCCATGGACCAACATTTTCAAATTAAATTCTGGTGTGTAGGGTCTTAGGTCTTTGCAAGTTATTTTTTATATGTAGTATAGGAAGGCTATAAATCCCTGGGATGAACCATCTTTAAGCTATGGGATTTTTTTTTCCTTTTTAAAAGTATTGTCAACAAGGACGGACAAAGGAAGAATGCATCCTCCACAACTGGACACAAATGTTTAATGGATTTATAATACACTATAGCAATGTAGACAGCCTATATTGTAGATACTCATCTCTTTTTTCCTACTATGGTCCACTAACTACTCAATGGCTAAATCTGTCTATCTGTCTGTCTGTCTGTCTATCTATCTGTCTATCTATATTGTCTGTATAGCCATTTTTTTGCCTTTATTTTGGAAGATTTCCTAAATTAGAATGTGATAAGAATTAAATACCTTAGCATGCTATTCGGTAAATTGGTACTTGCTGCCTTTTAGATTAACAAATTTCCAGATTTAGACTTTCCTTTAATTTTATGTTTTCATTTTTATTTATTTGAAATGAAAGTTTTCTTGTTACTGTGTATATGTAATGTATACAGTGTATCTTGATATACCAATGATTACTCTAGTCAAATTAATGTGTCTATCATAATTACCTTTTTTTATGTGTATGTTGAAAGTACCTAAAATCCCTATAATCCCAGCACTCAGGTAGCTGAGGCAGGAGGTTGGCCATAAGTTTGAGGCTGATGTGGGCTACATAGTAAGTTCAAAGCCAACCTGAACAAGGTCCTGCCGCAACCCCACCAAAAAATAAACACCCAAAATCTACCTAAAAACAAATTTCTAGTATATAGTACAATGTTCCTATTGTCATGCTTTATATTTTCATTTTTATTGAATGGAATTTCTGTATGACAGAATTATTAGTTAATTATAAGCAGCCTAATGCCTGGAAGGTGTTCATACTTATGCTGATTAAGTGTTCTCATTTTTCAATTTTTATTCTACCAAGAGAAGTTCCTGTTTTTTCAAGGTTTTTATTTTATTGGTACATTTTAGATATACATAATAGCATTCATTATAGGGAGTTTGTACCCGTACATCATATATCTTACTTCTTTTTTCCTCTCCACTCCCTTCGACCCCTTTTCCCTTCTTTATTTAGAAAACCTTTGTTTCCGTTTTTCCTTCTATTCTTTTTTTTTCTTGTCCCTTCTATCCTCCCGCCCCACCATTCCCCTTCTCATTTGAAATTTTCTTCCCATTTCATAGTACCCATTATATAGTTTGGTCCTTATTTACCCTTTTAGTTTCTTATATCACAGAAGCAATGGGGTTTTTCAACATGTGTGTCTGATTTATTTCACTTAGGAGTATGGTCTCAAGATATATCCATTTTACTAGAAATACCTCAAGCTTATCCTTCTGTATGGTAGAGTAGTAGTCTATTGTATAAAAACCCACATCTTCTTTATCCAGTGATTGGTTAATGGGCATTGGGGCTGTTTCCAAGATTTGGCTATTACAGATAATGTTGCTATAAACATGGGTATACTTGTATTGCTTTGGTGTGATGCTTTTAATTCTTTGAGGAAGATATTAAGAAAAGGAATAGCTGGATTGAATGGAACCTCTGGTTTTAGTTTTTTGAAGAATCTCCACACTGATTTTCATAGTGGTTGCAGCAGTCTACACTCTTACTAACAGCAGAGAAGGGTTCCTTTGCCATGACAGTCCCACCAACATTTGTTATTGGTTGATTTCTTGTTAATAACTTCTTTCTGGAGTGAGATGAAGTCTCAGTGTTGTTTTAATTTGCATCTCTCAAATGACTAGTGATGTTGAATATTTTCTAATATGTTTATTTGCTATTTCTACTTCTTCATTTGAGAAGTGTCTATTCATTTCAGGTGCCCATTTTTTGGAATGGGTCTTTAAATTAGGGAGTCTGATTTGTTTGAATTCTTTGTTTATATTCTAGATATTAGTCCTTTGTCTGAGTTGGCAAAAGTTTTTCCCACTTGGTGTCTCTTCACTTCTTGGTGGTTTCTTTTGCTGTGTGAAAGCTTTTTAATGAGATCCCAGTTGTTGTTTCTTTATGATATTTCCTATACAATCAGTGTTTTATTCATAAAGTTGTGCCTACACCATTGTCTTTCAAGAGTTATGCCTATTCTATGTTCCAGTGAATTTAATGTTTCCATTTTAATCTTTAGATTTTTCATCCATTTTGATTTTAGTTTAGTGCATGGTGAAAGATCTGGGTCTAATTTTAATCTTCAGTGTGTAGAAAGCCAGTTTTTCCAGCACCATTTATTAAAGAGGCTATATTTTATCCCAGTGAAGGTGTTCGCCTGCTTTGGCAAAGATAAAGTGGCTGAGTGTGTTTGGAGTTGTTTCTGCATCTTCTAATCTGTTACACTGATCTTCAGGTCTGTCTCTCTACCCTACCCCACCCCCTCGGTACCATGCTGTTTTTATCACAATAGTTTTGTTGTATAATTTTAAGTCAGGGATTGCAATGCCCCTTGCCTTGCCTTTGTTGCCCAGAATTGCTTTTCCTATTCTAGGTCTCTTCTGGTTGCAAGTGAATTTTAGGATTGTTTTCTCTAATTCTGTGAGGTATGATAATTGGAATTTTGATTGGGATTGCATTAAATCTGTATAACAATTTTGGGAGTGCAGTCATTTTCACTATACTCGTTCTTCCTACCCAATAACAAGGAATATCTTTCCATTTTCTGACATCCTTTTCCATCTTTTTCAAAGTACTGTAGCTTTCAAAGTAAAGGTCTTTTACTTCATTAGAGTGATTCCCAGGTATTTCATTTTTTGGATGTCATAATGGAAAGTGTTACTTCCCTAATTTCTCTCTCAGTGAGTTATTCATGTTCAGGAATGCTATTGATTTTTGAGTGTTGACTTTTTATCCAGCTGTGGTGCTGAATTTGGTTATTAAATATAGAAATCTTTTGATGGAGTTTTTGGGTCTTCAGAGTAGAATATCACGTCAACTGCAAATAATGATAATTTAACTTCTTTCCTATCCTTATTCCATTTATTTCTTTCTCTTTTCTCATTGCTCTGGCTAATGTTTCCAGAGCTATATTGACTAGGAGTAGTGACACACTATACATCCTTCTCTTGTTCCTGGTTTTAGAGTGAAAGCTTTCAGTTTTTGATCTTTTAGTATGGTGTTGGCTGTTGGTTTGTCTTAGATGGCTTTTATCAGATTAAGATAAAAGACCTCCCAATTTTCTGTAGGGTTTTTATCATGAATGGGTGTTAGACTTTGTCAGATACTTTTCTGCATCTATTGAGATGATCGGATGGTTTTTGTCCTTGGCTTTGTTAGTGTGATGTAATACATTTGTTGATTTGTGTATGTTGAGCCATCCCTGCATCCCTGGGATGAATCCCACTTGGTCATGGTGTGTAATCTCCTTGATGATTTGCTGCATTTTCTTTGCCACCATCTTACTGAGGTTTTTTGCATCAATGTTCATTAGGGAGATTGACCTGTAGTTTTCTTTTTTGGTTAGCTCCTTCTCTGATTTTGGTATCAGGGTAGTGGTTGCCTCCAGGAATGAGTTTGGGAGTATTACTTCCCTTTCAGTTTCATTAAAGAGTTTGACCAGTAGGGGTATTATGTCTTCTCTAAATTTCGTGTGGAATTCAGCAGTGAATTTGTCAGGGCCTGGATTTTTCTTTGTTGGTAGGTTTGCAATTACATCTTCAGCTTCATTGATTGATATTGATTAATTTAAAATTTTTATATTTTGATTCAACTTTGGTAATTAATGTGTATCTAGGGACCTGTGCATTTCTTCTGTGTTTTCCATTTATTGGAATACAGGTTCTCAAAGTAGGTATTGATGAATCATCTGGATTTCTGCAGGATCTGTTGTAATTTCACCCTTTTCGTTCCTAATTGAATGAATTTGAGTCTTTCTCCTTTTTTTATAAGGTTGGCTAAGGTTTTGTCAACTTCATTTAATTTTTCAAGTAACCAACTCTTCCGTTTGTTGATTCTTTGTCTTCATTTGGCTCAGATCTTAATAATTTCTTCCCTTGTATGAGCTTTGGACTTGACTTGCTTTTCTTTTTCTAGAAGCTTGAGGTTCATCATTAGGTTATTTGAGCTCTCTCAGTTTCTTTGATACAGGAATTAACTGCTACAAATTTCCCTTGTAGGACTGCTTTCATTGTATCCTATAAGTTCCAGTATGTTGTACTGGCTTTATCATTGCATTATAGAAGCTGTCTAATTTCTTCTTTAATTTCATCTGTGACTTTTTTTTTTTTTTTTTGCGGTACTGGGGATTGAACTCACAACCTAAGCCACTGAGCCAAACTCCCAGCCCTGGTTTTTTGAGGCAGGGTCGCACTGTGTAGCTCAGGCCGGCCTTGCGCTCGCATTGTAGCCCAGGCCGGCCTCGAACTCACAACGCTCCTCCTACCTCAGCCTCCTGAGTGCTGCATCTGTGACTTCTTGGTTGTTCAGGAGGGTGCTTTTTAATTTCCATGTCCTTATGCAGTTCTTGTGGTTTCTGTTGCCACTTATTTCCAGTTTCATTTCACTGTGGTCTGATAATATGCACAGAATAATTTCAGTTCCTTTGCATTTACTTAAACATGTTCCTTGAGCTAGTATGTGGTCTGTTTTGGAGAACATTCTGTATGCAATTGAGAAGAATGTGTATTTTGATGTTGTGGGGTTGGATACTCTGTAGACATCTACTAAGTACATTTGTTTAATAGTTTGGTTCATTTCTGATATTTCATTGTTGATTTTTTTGTCTAGATGATTTGTCTTTGACAGTGGAGTATTGAGATCCTGTATGACAGTTGTATTAGTGCTTATTGAATATTTCATGTCCATTAATATTTGTTTTATATAGATGGGTACATTGGTATTTGGTCCATTTGTATTTATCACTTCCTCTTGGATTGTTCCCATTAGAAGGATGTAGTGACCTTTTTCTCTCTCAATCAGTCTTTGCTTGAAATCTACTTTGTCTTCAAATAGATTAACTACCCCTGCTTTTCTACTGGTTCCTGTCACATGGAGTACTTTTTCCATCCTTTGACTTTCACTCTTATGAATTTCTTTTTGAATTAAATGTGTTTCTTGTATGCAGCATATTGTTAGATCTTGTTTCTTGATCCATTCTGCCAGTCTTGTTTCTTTTGGTTGGTGAATTGAGACTATTAACATTAATGGTTATAATTATATGTATTGACTTACTCTTGTCATATTCTTTTCCTGTTTTTGGTTCCCTTTTTTCTGCCTCTGTTTAATTACTTGCCTTGCCTTTTGGGTTCTTCAGTTGGGGTTTATGGAGTTGTAGTCCTTGTTATCTCTGTCGAGAGTGTCCTTCAGAATATTTTGGAGTGCTTGTTTGGTGGTCATGAATTTCCTCAGCTGTTCTGTGTCATGGAAGTGTCTTATTTCTCCATCTCCTCTCTCCTGGGGGACATCTGAATCTGAGTAACTCTCCAGCCACTGTAGCCTGCTGCATCTACTGGTCCATACCACTGGTGCGTTTCTTTGTGGTATTCCTGTGTATCTGCAGGTTCGAGCTGCTTCTCCCACACAGTGAGTCTGGGCTCCGGGAGAAAGCTCTGCCTGCTGCCTCTTTCTTCATTAAAGTCCCTTCACTCCCCATAGGCTTCAAGTCTAGCTTCAGGTTCTTCGTGGGTTCCTGGCACCCTCTTCCCTCCCTTTTCTCTTCCTCATGTTGCTATATTCCAGTGTCTGGACACCGAATCTTGGAGAAACTCTTCAGAAATTGTGGTATGGGGAGATAGTGCCTATTTTAGAACTAACGAAATCATGCCAAGAAATGGAGAGCTGTTCCTAGGTTTGGAGACATTATAAAGATGCCAATTTTCCTCATGTTGGTTTAATGTATTTCTAATAAAATTCTCAACTGTATTTACATAAAGTTGAAAAGTCAACTATGAGGAAATGGTAAAAACCAAAGAGCAGCCCATATACTCTTTAAGAGACTAAGGCAGGAGGACTTGGTCTGCTACACATCAATCTATGAATTCTAATACAATAATTAAGACCGTATTGTGCAAAGATGGACAAACAGATCTACAGAACTCACACAGGCCACTTTGTTTGTGGAAAGTTGGCACTGCAGAATAGTAGAAAATTGACTGTTCTTTTAGGGGAAAAAAAAAAAAGATGAGGAGGAGAAGATGGTGGAATGGTAAACAGCAGGGTAAGCCACCTCCCTGAAAGATACCGTCCAGATGCTGGAATATAGCAACATGGGAAGACAAAAAGGAGGGAGGTGGGTCCTCTGAACCCAGGAAGAATCTAAAGTGAAAATTGAAGCCCACAGAAAGAGTGGAAAGAGGCACTTAGACAAGGAGGGCGGTGGCTGGCTGCGCCTCTGCCTGGAGCCGGACCCGCTCTGTGAACGCAGTTGCTGCAACCTGGGGACACACGATCTGAGAGCTACAGCTGCGGCGGCGGCAACCCTGGAGTCCTCAGCCCAGTGAGATGGCGTCGGAGGACAGCGACAGTGGGCAGGAGGAGCAGACCTGGAGAACTGTGAGTAAGGAGGTCCCCACCCTCCCGTGTGAGGGGGAGATTGGCAGGGAGACATCTTGGAGTTGGACTGGGGACTCCTGGTTGGGTGCGGACCCGTGGAATTTTCTCGGGCTGAGCCCTGTCCCTGCGAGCATACTGGGGGCCACCTCAGAGGGTCCCTGCGTGTGACAGGCTTGGTCTGGAGATGGCGGCTCTGCACGCGCTCCAGGGGTGTTGTGGAGGGTCCACTGGTGACCGGCCCACCAGCCCAGGTTCACAGGCGTCCGCTGGCCCCTGCATGCATCCCACCAGCCATCGCTTAACCAAGGCAAGCTGGGGAAAGGCAGTGGATAGCGCTGTAACAGCGCCCCAATTGGCAACCATCAGATATCCATAGTGGGCACCGGCTGGAGGAACCTGTCTCACTTCGGAGAGGTTGTAGCCAATGCAGGTAGTGCCTGGGTCCCCAGTACCAATTTGCCCAGGAGAACCCAGGAAAATGCCAAGACAAAGAAGCAAGGGGCAGTCTCTGTCCTCCAGTTCAAGCAGAGCAAATCCAAAACGTGGAGGAGATTGGGAGTCCCACAACTGAAGTTTCTGAGGTGATGGCAACTGAAGTACAGAAACAACTTCAAGAGGCTATAAGAGAAATTAGAACAGAAATACTAACTCAACTAAAAGAAGAAATGAAAAACATAATAAAAGAACTGCTAGGCAACCCTAAAGGAGACATAGATGAAAAAATGGAGCATAGGAAAACGAGGGAAACCTGGAATGAACAGTGCAAAAAAGACTTAGAACACATGAAACAGATTCAAAGAGTCTACCAGGAATTCAAAAAATCCAATGAAAGCTGGCAAAACCACCTGAAGGAAACTAAAGATAGACTTTGGAACCTAGAAGACAGGTTTGCAGCCTGTAATCATGAAAGTTCTCTTAAAAGTAACAAGAAACCTGGAAGTAACACTACAATGGCTGCAAGACAACCCAAAGAAACATAACTTGAGAATTAAAGGTGTGAGTGAAAAAGCAGGGGTCAATACAAATCAAATTAAAAACCTATTTACAGAAATAATTTCAGAAAACTTTCCAAACATTGGATCAGGAAGTAACTTTCAGATAAGTGAAGCATATAGAACTCCAGCTAAACATAACCAAAATATATACCTACACCCAGACATATAATAATCAAAATCCCAGAAATTCAACACAAAAACAGAATATTAAAAGCTATTAGAGGAAAAAAATAGACCACCTACAAAGGAAAACCCATCAGAATCAAAATAGACTTCTCAACACAAACCATCAAGTCCAGAAGAGCTTGGAGTGAACTATTTCAAGCTCTGAAAGAAAACAACTTCCAACCCAGATTGATGTACCCTGCAAAACTATCTTGCAAAATCAACAGAGAAACAAGATACTTCCACGACAAAGAACAACTAAAGGAATTTATGACAACCAAGCCAACCCTACAAAGAATATTGAAGGACATTTTAGAGAGAGAAAAATGTCCACAGCTCTAGAAGCAGCAGCAGAGGGTTATCACTGAGTGGGGCAGACAGTTGAATACTCCATCATCGGCATTTGAGTCCAGTAATGTCTTCAATGAGCTGTTTAGTTTGATCTCATTCTATCTCGTCCTGCCTAATTTTATTATATGAGATGACATAGACAGCTACTCCAAAGATAAGAAAATATATTAGGATAGCCTTTATTGATATTCAGTCACCTTGTTTTGAAACCCTGTATTGCTTTCATTGTTCTGTTTTGAGTGATTTTAACCTATTTTGGTTTGTTTGATTGTATTATAACAGATGACATAGGCAACTGCTTAGAAGATAATATGAGACATTATAGAAATCAACGTTGTATTACTATGTATTGCTTCCATTGTTTTATCTTTTACTGGCTTTATTCTGTACTATTTTGCTTGATTATATTAGGCCCAATGTTGTGGGCAGTCATTTTGAAGATAACAACAGGTATTACAAGGGGAAAGGAGGAAAGAAGGAAGGGAAAAAGAAAAAGACATAGATTTATATGTGGGTATACATAAGATGGTCAAAATGACTATACTACTAAATGCATTAACTATTGAGAAAGAACAGCTGATACTCATATGGTTAGATCAGTTTTGTCTGTATTGGTCAATCTGAGCAACCCCTTTGAAGGTAATGATATACAATGTTACAACCACTGTCAAACTCCAATCATCTCATTTTGTAAACCTATAATGTTACAGTATTGGATTCATTGTTGTTGTTTGTTGGTCCCTTTAGCTTTTTGTTTCTCTTTTCTGTATCATTGTTTCATTTTTTATTGTTTATTCTGAACTATTTTGTTTGATTATATTAGGCCTGATGATATGGGCAGTTATTTTAAAGACAACAAGAGGTATTCTAAGGGGAAAGGAGGAAAGAAGGAAGGGAAAAGGAAAAAGACATAAATTTATAAATAGGTGTACATAAGATAGTTAAAACGACTATATTACTAAATGCATTAGCTATTGAAAAAGAAGTTAATACTCATATGATTAGATCAATTTTACATGTGTATATCTGTTAATCTAAACAACCACTTTGAAGGTAATGATATGCAATATTACAACTACTGTCAAATTCCAACCATCTTATTTTGTAAACCTATAATGTTATTGTGTCGAATTTGTTGTTGTTTGTTTGTCTCTTGGTTTTTGTTTCTCTTTTCTGTGTCCATTTTGTCTTAAATTAAAAAAAAAAAAATGACTCCAGACTCATTTAAAAAAAAGAAAAGAAAAGAAAAGCAAAAAATCAATTCCAGGTAGATTTGAGTCTTAAATGTGAAAAAAACTTCAGAAGAGAATATATACTGATACATTCATTACTTTAGTTAGAGGACAGTTTCTTAATCTCAACAATATTAATGTTAAATGGAAGTATAAATTAAATGCCACTAAAATTAAGAGATTCTGCTAATAAATAGAAACATTTAAGGGAGGCAGGAGGATCACAAGTTCTAGTCCTACTTGTGCACCTTAGTGAGGCCCTGTCTGAAAAGGGAAGGAATGTGTTAGGATGTAGCTCAGTGGTAGAGCACCCCTGGATTCCACACCCAGGACTGAAGAAAAAAGGAAAGAAAAGAAAAAGTCCTCAAATCTTAAATCACAATCTCTCTGAACATTATTTTATGCATAAAAATAATGAGTGCCTAGATATGTTTTTAGCAAAATGTTTAGTACTTATTTATTAAGATATTAAGGCTAATTTTACTTGAATTTTTACAGAGAAAATGTTTGAGATGATATTTAAGAATCCATTGAGTAGTTATTGTGTCCCATGCACCGTTCTGTGCACTGTCCAGGTGTAAGTCATAGACCCCTTCCGCTGTGAAGCATAGAATGTTGCAGTAACTTGCCCAGATCCCTTCACTTATCAGTTCACCGGAGCCCAGCTTACCTGCAGTCTGTGCTCGTGTTCTTCACGTTCTTCCAACCCTCTGAAAACAGCTTAAGGTGTGGAAAGAGGTTTTAAGTATCACTAAGAGAGTCATTCATTTTGCATTTGTTTTTAACTGTAATTTTTAATTTTAGAGAACAGTATTGACATGGACTCTGCTCTGAACGGTAAGGACAGTAGCACCTTCACCATATTTTTTTATCTCTACCCTTCACTTCTCAGTTTCAGTTGTTATAATATTCTTGTATTGTTGAGAGTAATATTTCATTTAAAAATAGTATCCATTGTTATTTACTGAGGAGTCTGTGTTTTATAATATTAAAGCACTGTCCTTTAACGGTGGCATCTCATTGCTTCCCTTTTCATTCATTCTTTCATGAGTTGGATTGCACTACCAAGTAGTTTTTAATATGCTCCCTCATTCGCTAATTACAAATGTCTACTTATGGCCATCAGCTCCTGAACAGTTCCTTGGGACATTTTTTTCCCCACTGAATCCTTCAGTGTTCCTGGGGAGAATTCAGATTGTTGCCTGATTCCTTTACTCTTGCAGATGTTTTGTTTTTTGTGTTTGTGTTGCTGAAGTTGTCTTCAGCCTTGAGACATAGTCAGTTAACGAGGGTATATCTGCACATGAAGGAATATGGATCACATATTCCCAGAATACTTTGTTGTTTTAGACCATTTTTTCATTTTAAGGATATGTTCTGCAGTTAGTCTTAGAATACATCTGTTTTTCTGTTGCAGTCTGTACTGCAGTATCACCAAATATCCTTACGTTAAGTGTCTTTGTGGTCACTCTTGGTTTTTCTTGAACTGTCTCTGTTTTTTTGAATGCACTTGTGTTCGTGTCAAGTCTTTCTTCTGATAGAATTAGATTCTCAGCTGTGTCTGTTATATTGCTCCTGCTTCTGTTTTGCGCATTGCTTTTGAACTATCTCTGTTCTTTTGAATCCACTTGTGTTCGTGTCAAGTCTTTCTTCTGATAGAATTAGATTCTCAGCTGTGTCTGTTACATTGCTTCCTGCTTCTGTTTTTTGCATTACTAAATGGTATTCATTCCTTGTTTTACTTCTCTGAGTTTCTGTTCTTTTTATCTCATTTTCTTGCTTTAATATCTCATCTTTGAATTCTGTTTTTCTTACTGTTTGTATACCCTACTTGAAATCAACTTACTTCTCATTAAGTAACAGTTTGAGAATTTTGTATTTTCATAATTTGATCTACTTTTCTGTGTTCTGAGGACAGAGGTAAAGGGCTTTGTCCTTTTTTCCCCAGAATTTTTGCTCCATCTCTTGATACCAGATCTCATTTCCATGGGTTGAAATAATGAGACTTTAGTTCTTTCTCCAATTCAGCTGGTAATCCTAATTTCACAAAAAGTCGATGCTGTGGTTTAGATGTAAAATGACCCCCAGAGCCTCTTGTGTTTGGAAGATGATTGGATTATCAGTACTTAGAGCTGCCTGCCATGAGGAGGTGGGTCTGACCTGAAGAGCAGGTCACTGTGGCTGTGACCTAGAAGGCTGTACCTCCCTTCCTGGCTCCTCTCCTTCTCTCTGTGGCCCTCAGCATGAGGAGAACCGCTTTCTTCTGCTGTGGCCCTTCCACCCTGCTCCTTCTGTTTTGGAGCCAGCCAGCTATGGACTGAAACCTGCAAGGTGTGAGCCAAAATAAACTTCTCCTTCTGTAAGTTTCAGGTGTTGGATATTGTGTCTCATAAAGGAGAAAGTGACTAAGATAGATTGCAGTACTAGGGATGGGACATTGCTCTGACTATACAGGAATACATGTTTCAGAAGCCTTGGAACTGTTTTGCAGGTGGAGTTAGGAAAGGCTTAGTGGTGCTGGTTAGAGAATCCCTAGAATGCTGTAACCAGAGCTTGATGGGAGATTCTAGTCAGACCTGAGAAGACATGAGTTTAGGGTGGCATGTTGACTTTTAGCCAGGTTTTCACTGAAAAGCACAAAAAACTCATTTTTAAGTTTTCGGTTTTGCCAGAAAGAAAAGACCCACAAAGAAGGCAGAAGAGTGCTTGAATGTTGAAAAGATTAGCATTTAAAAAGAAACCAAGTACTTTGAACCAGGGACAACAGGAAAAATGACTTCAGGGCATGTCTGAAATCAGCAAGGCTCCATCCTTTGCAGGCTCAAAATTGCAAAAGGGAAAGGCTTTGCACTGTGCTTGAGAATTGCCACCTAAGGGGTTTGTTCCTTGGGTTATGCTTCTCAATGCTTAGCCATCCCAGCACTAAGGGGCTTCTGCAGCTCCAGTTCAAGGGGCCCCAGCTACTGCTCAAGCTGGCAGCAGACCTTGACATTATCCACAATGTGCTGCTTTTACAGGCATGCAGAATGCAAGGGTTTTGGGGTCAGGGAGGCTTCCGCCTAAATTTCAGAAGGCTTGGAATTTGAGCAGTGCGCCCCTGAGGAGGCAGTATGTGAAGCCATGAGAGTTAAGTCAGAAGTGCAGTGGAGACCCCAGGAGTGGGAGAAGCCATGTAGAACATCTGAGGAAAGCCACAGTGAACAAAGCTTTCTCCTCAGTCCATTTAAATTTTTTTGACACAGGGTTTCCCTAAGTCACCCAGCCTGGGCTCAAACTTGTGATCCTCCTGCTTCAGCCTCTTGGAGTTCTGGGATTACGAGTATGTGCTACCACAGCTGTTTATCATTTTCTTCTTAACTCTTAATTTTTTTGGAAAATGTTACATATATATACATATTTTCATCCTGGTGTTATGCAGAAGTTAACGTGTTCCACACATGTGGGTTTTGTAGTTTAAAATTATAGTAAACCCCCAACTTATGAACAAGTTCAGTTCCAGGTCAGATTCGTTCATAAGTCCACAGAGTGAATCTTACACACCTTTGACACGATACGCAGTGTGTAAAGCACACATGAAAATACAGGAAGTCCCCCACTGTACTCTACTGCCGCCAGCCATTGCCTTGTGCAGCAAGCATGGCAGCATGACTCTGACCGTGTCCGTCAGACATGGAAGCTACTTCCACCATTTGTTTGCAGCTTGAATGTTTGTAAGTAAGGGAGTTACTGTGTCTCTGTTTCAGGTAAGTTATCCTTTCCTGTCTCTGGCTGTATAATATTTCAGAACATAGATAGCGTGTACATAATATTCATTTGCATTCGCTTCATTCTTTCACAATGATACTGAATTGCATATTCTTTTGCATATGTCATTTCATTTTGCGTCACAGTGGTGGGTTGATGGGTCGAAGAGTTAATGCTATGTAATAGTTCTCGTTACTGGCATATTCTCCTCAGTAATGTGACTCTTACCAAAAGTGGCATGGGAGTATCTGTTTTTCCACAGTCTTGCAAAAGAGTATGTTGCAGTATTACTTTTATTTTATTTTATTCTAGTTCATTACTTTTTTAGGATTACTTTTAAATTTGTGGCTTTGGCTTGAGGTTTTTCCTTCTGCAGCAGGCACCGTGTGGCATCCTGTGTTTGCAGAAGGCCTGGTCTGTGTTTAAAGGCTGCTGGCGATGGGGTCGGGGAGAGGAAGAGGCTTGTGCCTGACCTCTCAGCACCAGGGTTCC
>RJWM01034357.1:0-19868 GCA_004363535.1 Dasyprocta punctata | reverse complement strand
AAAAAAAAAAAAAAAAAAAAAAAAAAAAAAAAAAAAAAAAAAAAAAAAAAAAAAAAAAAAAAAAAAAAAAAAAAAAAAAAAAAAAAAAAAAAAAAAAATCAGCTATACTGGGTAGTTTAGTTTTTGAAATCTGTTTTCCGTTATTATAATCAATGAGTTGAGGTCATTAATTTATAATGAAAAAGAGATCTATCTCACACTGAATATATTGTGTGGTGTTTCTGGCTTAAAGTTTCTCTTTTGGTTGGAGTGTATATGTTAATCAGAGTTACAACCTTCAAAGGACTTCACAAGGGGCTTTGAAGGTGGCCCACTCATCATGGGACAAGGCAGCCATCACCATGGATAAAAGATTTCAGTTTCTTACTCTGCCTTTATAGCTGCTTCAATGTTCTCTTGGTGAAGGGGTTTGGCTTCCTGTTTATACTTTAGACCCCATAGGAATGAACTAAAAAAGAGGTTTAAATAATAATACCAATTTTGTGAATTTCTCCTTTCAGTTACCATTCTATTTATTTATTCATTTTTTAAAGACAGGTTCTGGCTATGAAATCCAGGCTGGCCTTGAGCTTACTTATGTAGCCCAGGCTAGTGTTGAACTCATGGTGATCCTCCTGCCTCGGCCTCCCAAGAGCTGGGATTACTCATTTGCCATTCTTGGTACAATTTATTTATTTATCTATTTATTTATTGGGATTGAACTCATGACCTTGCACTTACCAGGCAAGGGCTTAAGCCACTCAGCTAAATCCCTGGCCCCATCTTGGTACAATTTAAAATGTTTCTGCTCTCAGTTTCTTTCACCTGGAGATTTTAGCTCAGCAGCCTCCCATAGACATCAACACAAATTTTCTGCTGAATCAGATTCAAGTACATGTTGCTTATCTGCAATTTTACTTTTCTGTCACATCTCACATTCAGTATGTCACTAAAGTTTATTTGTTCTGATCTTAAAATATGACCAGAATCTGCCCACTTTTTACCACATCTACTGATGGGTCAAAAGCCCTGAAAGGTGAGCATATACAGCCCTGGATAAAAATATCAGAGGAGGCCAATGGGACTTTTTAATATTACTTTGGAAGCATGGACCAAAGGCCAAAATCGTAGAACAGATATTATTGTCCCTTTTTCAAACTCTTCACTTTTGAAAGGCCACACCAGGAAGCAAGCCCTGTCTGGGAACCAGAGCCATGCACAGGCTGCGTCCAGACTGGGAACAACCAGACCCAAGCCTCTCCCCATGAGTCAGCACCATTTGTGAACCGGGGGAAAGAGAACAAGGCCACACCAGGAAGTAAGCCCCATCTGTGACCTAGTGCCATGCGTGGGCCACCACCAGCCTGAGGACAGTCAGACCCCAGCCCCTACCAGTGCACTAGCTGGCAAACAAGGAGTACCAATCCCCCCAGTCCTCATAAGCAACTGGCTTCTCTGGAGAAACACAGGCTGTGATGATAGTTATTAAGGTGAAGTGCAATTGGATGCTGTTGGTGCTTTGGTGTTTCACTAACATTGTAGGTCTAGGGCCAGTGGTTTGGTCATAGGTTCAGAGGATAGCAAGATGCAATGTGGCATCTAGGGATTATCTCCTTCTGAGGGTTGGAGCCATTGTTGATTCCCTATGGTCTTGTTTTGAGGTACTATGTCATTTCCATTGTTTTGTTGGGTTGGGTTTTACTCTCTTGCTTTGTTTAATTATGTTAAATCTGATGCCAAGAGAAACTATTTCAAAGATAGCAAGATATATTATGGTAGCCATTTTGGATTTACTATTGGCTTGTTTTGAAGTCTTTTATTGCATTCATTGTTTTGTTTTTATTGTTTCTATTCTATTCTGTTCTGTTTAATTTTTACTATGTCCGGAGTTTTCTGCAGCTATTTTGAAGACCTCAAAAGGCATTATGGTAACTACTGTTGATTTTGTAATGTTTTGAAGTCCCGTATCACTTACACTGGCTTGTTTTGATTGGTTTTAATGTTTTATCCTCTTTAAAATAAAATAATTAAAAAAACTCTTCACTTTCTCTCATTCTGCTTTTAACATTGGGCATAGTAGTTGTCTTGCAAGATTTCCCAATAAGGAAGAAACTGACTCACTGAAAATTTACCAAGTGTCACAAGGATAGGCTGCATTGATGTCTTGTACTCTTTAATCCTAGAAGTAGTTGGTTGTAACTTCTTGTTTGCCTGTGAAAACCTTAGAAAGAAAGGTCCTCGTGGAGACTAAAACCTCCGATGCCTTAGTGAATAACAATGCACAAAACAGGTACAATTGGTCAAAACCCCCATAGCCCATTGCTATGAAACACGGTGAGGAATTTTCTGAGAACTCATCTGCTCCTTTCCCATGGTAGCTCTATTCCTGTATATCACCAAACGAAGATCCTTCAACTTCTCTCACGTCATCTCCAGCACATAATGACACAGAGTTCCATGTTAGAGGCTCACCTTTGCCTTGCTGCATCAGTCAGAAAGTGTGATGTGACCAACTTTTTTTTTTTAAGCTGAAATCTTTATTATTCATGGTGTCTGTAAAGACTGAGAGCCCTGCATAATGATCCATGCAACAGCACTGGGACCAACCTTAGAAGCTCAGAAGTGATCTGTGAACTGTGCCCTTCTGAGATGGGAGCAGCCCTCCAGGAGAGACAGGCAGGCTGAGGGCAATGCATGCCTACTAATTCCCTCCTGGATGGAGACATGATAAGAGGGCAGTGAAAGATAAAGTTCCACACTTATAAGCCATTTCCATCTTTTTAATCATTTTACGCTAAATTCATGCTTGTGTGTTTGTTTTGGTTTTATTCAGTTTTATAAAGAAATAGAATTTTCAAGGCCCAAAAGATTCTGGGGAATTCAGCTGCGTCCTTCTTGCTCTGTGTCAGAGCCCTCACCAGAGCACAGGTCCTTGCTCTGCTGTCTCCCTCACTCTCTGTCCCGGGCAGAGGCCTCAGCTGCAACTTGTTGTTCTGAGATCTTCAGCCTCTTCCTCTCCCACAGAGCAGTCTGTGCTGTGCTGCTTCCCAGACAGCAGTGCAGGAGGGCAGCTGGGCCTCCCCAGGCAGGGAGGTTTGTGTTCGGGGCTGGATCACTGTGCGAGGGCTTTGTAGACCTTGCCAACAGTAATAAACCCCAGCATCCTCAGCCTCCACCCTGCTGATTTTAAGTGTGAAATCTGTCCCTGACCCACTGCCGCTGAACCTGTCTGAGATGCCAGAATATCGGTTGGAAACCTGATAAATTACACCCTGTGGAGCCTGGCCTGGCTTGTGAACCATCCAATACAAATAGGTTTTTCCATCACTATCCAGGAGGCTCTGACTGGACTTGCAGGAGATGGAGGCCGGCTCTCCAGGGGTGACAGATAGAGAGAGTGGGGTCTGGGTCATCACAATGTCTCCCATGGATCCTAAAATGATGAAGAAGAAGTGTAAGATCATGCACAAATGTTTTGAGCCATTTTCATTGTTTTCCTTTTTTCATATATATCAGTCTCAATTATTTCCGTCATTCTGATTTGCGTAGAAAAACACTCAGCCTTAAGAATGGGCCCCTAGACTAGCAGTCACAAGGGAGCCCATAGAATTCCCCTGCACCATCTCTGTCTTTTTCGTGTAAAATCATCATAGATCCTTGTTCCCTCTGGAATCCTCCTCATCCCACAGACCCAAGCCTCCCAAGTCTATGAGAAAGGCCATGGCTGCGCATCTCACTGTGTTCTGAGCACATCTGGGCAGCAGGGGGCGTCCAGAGCCCACCTCTCACCCCATCTCCCCCTAACCTCCCCCTGTCCTTACCAGGCAGGCAGAGCATCAGCAGCCCCAGGAGCTGAGCAGGGAGCCCCATACTGAGAAGCTGGACTGCGGGGTCCTGATCACCCAAGGCGAGGTGACAGCGGGGCTCTTATCTCCCACTTGCCTGGGCGGTTCCTCTCTGAGGAGCGAGATGCAAATTCCCTGGTGGGTGCGGTGGTGTGGAGAGAGTGAAGGGCGTGGCGGGGCCTCTCCTGTGAGCTGGTGATAGAAAATCTCCTCTGTGTTTGGAGGGAACCCACAGAGATAGAGTCCCTGCTGTGTGCGGCCGTGGGCACGAGGACCCCAGTGTGGAATCCGCACCTGCAGCAGGAGCGCGAGTCCCGCGTCCCTGTCCCCCAAGGCAGCACCCGACCCTGGGACATGCGGGTGTGTGCTCTGCTCAGTCTCCGGGAGGGAAGCCCGCCCTGCTCGGCCTCTGCCCCAGCTCTGAAGGAAAACGCACCTTACAGACAGTGATCTTCAGAGATTTCCGCCACAGCAGCGTGGAGTGTGGCTGGTGAAGACTCCGGCCACTGCTGTTTCCATGTAAACTCTATGAGTGTTAGAAGAGCGGTAGAAACAGTTTTTCTTGAATTTGGTGGCTAAACTCTGTAAAGGCATTCATGTTCAAAGAAATTGTCTGTTTCTTTCTGATAAATGCACAATAACCTTGTGTAAATCAAGTGGAAATTTTGAAAAAATTATGCCTTGTATAATGAATATAAAATTCTTATTAGGTACGTTTTACAAATTTGTGAATACTCTGTCATGGTTATCTCCATTAAGATTTGTTTATCAAATTATATAGATTTAAGTATTATCTCTAATATACATACTTGCTTATCAATATATATCCATATATAAATGTGTAGATGTATATATAGCCACACATACACATCAGATTCATAAAAATGCTTCTTAAGGCAAAAATTCTCCTGTAGTCTTGTACAGAATGAAGGAGGTATAGTTTTATACTAATCTATCTAAGTGGTCATAAAAACCCTTGTCCTAAGTGTGTTTTATTGTCCTAGGCGCTGTGCAGCCGCAGTGCTTACTTTAAAGCAGCGTCCACATGTGAGGGCAGCAGTGGCGGCTCCAGGCCTTGTCCTGTCTCTGCGCAGGGTGAATGAATGACTGGCGTCAGCCAGGGTGATCCTAGGCAGTGGTGCTGGGTCAGATTTGCTGAGCGAGTTCAGTTTCAGGCTCCTTTCCTCGAAGGCGGGGGGAGAGAAACCCGGGTGTTGAAAGTCTGAAGTTCATAGCATTTTTTTTTTTAAATGACAGTCCAAGAAATCTGGCTTATCCCCTCAAAATTGTGGAAACTTAGTGGAAAAATAAATACTTTCTCATGTTTACTTTCATTATAAATGCCACACTCTAAATGTTTTTTCCTTGCCTTCTCCTCCACCTCTTTCTTTGTCTTCTTTCCCTCCTGCCCTTCTGATTGAACCCATAGCCTTCACACTAAGCTATATTCCAGCCCCTTTTATTATTATTTTTTATATTATGAAGCAGAGTTTCCTTAAGTCACTAAGTTCGTCAGTTTAGGCTGGCACTTGCCATCCTCTGCCTCAGCCTCCCCGAATGCTGGGATGACAGCATGTGTCATCTGGCTTGGATGTCTTTACTTTCTGAGTGTTTGCATTCTCCGTAGATAGTTGGAAATGTTCATGTGATTTTATGCTTGACCTTTCTAGACTCTGTTTTTGGTCTTTTTGAAATGTTATGTGTTTTCATTAGTACAAGTTTGCAATGCATAATGATTGCATTTATTGTGTGGTGTAGGTACGTGTACATAACATATCTTGGTGTATTTCCCTTTCCCCTCATTTTTAGATTCTATTCTTCATCTATCTAACCTGAATTAACAGTAGTGAGTAACATGAAAGAAAAAAAGTTTGAATTCAACTGAGTAGGCACAGAGCAGGGTTTTAAAATTTCACGAAAATGTAGAGAAAATATGAGAACTTGATGGAAAATAACAGGCACATTTAGTCAGCTGTCATATTCTTGTCCTTGGAAATTTGACAGTTCCTGAACTCATGTACAATTTGGGTGTGTTACATTATGGTATGACAACAATCTTAGATAAAATTTGAATCGGATTTTAAGAATTTGTAGTACATTATCTATTGAAAGCAAAATAAAAAGGGGGGATCATGTTAATGGAATCAGTACTCTTGTGTTGTCAATAATATTACTTTGTTAACACTAAATTTTCAAGATGAGTTGAGCAATTTACATTGCATGTAAAATACCATGACATATCAATTTCATATTATTGATTAATGATTTTTGTTTCCTTTAGTTTTCCACGTAACGTTGTTTGTAATTCATTTCCTCAATATGTTTTTCCAGCTCCCAAATCTGAATTCTGGTTAGAGTATATTGCCCTGTGTAATTTCTATTGTTTGTATTCATACTTGAATTATTGATTTTTTTTCGTCTTGGGATAGGATTTCATTGTGCAATTTAGACTGGTCTTGAACTCACTTTGTAGCCCAGGCTGACCTCAAACTTGCAGTAATCCTCCTCCCTCAGCTTCCTTAGTGCCAGGATATAGGGATGCGCACCACGCCTGGCTGAATGATTTGTGAACTTCTAGAATCTCTGACTTTGTGGTTTGTGATCATTAAATTGTTATTTGTAAAGGCATTTGCATGGCAAGTTATTGCTGAAAGATATTGATTAATTCCTGTTATTGCATTAATTTTCTGTTCCTGATTTCTGTTTTTTTTTTTTTATTAACTTCTGACTTTCTGTAGTGCTGGTTTGGTAGTCATGAATTTCTTAAAGTGTTCTTTGTCATGAAACTTCTTTATTTTTCCCTAAATTTGGAAAGATTTCCCTAAGTTTGTATAATATTATAATGTACATTGAAAGTTTTCTTTTGGATTTGATATGCTCCTCCTAGTTCGCCTGTCTAAAATTGAAGTGATTTTTGCATGTTTGTGATTTGACTTATATTCTGACTTTAATAAAATCCCAGGAATTTGCAAGGCACACAAGGAAGCTGTGGAGTCACCCTCACTATTCTCCCCTATATATTCACGATTCACCAGAGAACAGATCCTTGTTACTTATGGCCTCTTCCCACTCGGTCTTATCTACTGACTCTGCAGACTCTGGGTCTTCTCTGGTTTTCTGCCACATTTGTCCTGTTCAGGGCATTGCAAGTGACAAGCTTATTAATGAATTGTGCTTGATAGGTAGCTGAGGTACCTTGGGGATACAGACCTTAGTTACAATTTGTTCCTCTCAGCGCATCATCCTCTTTCTCCTCCACAGCCTCAGACAACTGCCTGTGCTGCTCCTTAGACAAATAGCACATGAGGGCAGTGGTCCACCCCAAGCAGGGAGGTTGTATTGGGATTCTGACACTGTGGGAAGAACTTGTGGACCTTGCATGCTGTAATAAACTCCAGCATCCTCAGCTTCCACCCTGCTCATTCTGAGTGTGTAATGTGTGCCTGACCCACTGCCACTGAATTTGTTTGAGACATAAAAGTGCTTTTTAAAAGTCTTATAAATCATATACTACAGAGCATGACCTGGCTTCTGTATGAGGGAATCAAACAGATGCTTCCATCACTGTGTAGGAGGCTCAGACTCAACTTGCAGGGGATGGAGGTCGGTCTCCAGTGGTAATGGACTGTGAGAGTAGATTCTGGGTCCTCTCACTATTCCCAGTGTATCCCAAAGTAATGAAGGAAGCCGGGCGTGGTGGCGCACGCCTTTAATCCCAGCACTCGGGAGGCTGAGGTAGGCGGAGCGTTGTGAGTTCGAGGCCGGCTTGGGCTACAATGCGAGTGCAAGGCCAGCCTGAGCTACATAGTGCGACCCTGCCTCAAAAAAACCAGGGCTGGGAGTTTGGCTCAGTGGCTTAAGCACCTGCCCTGGCAGACGCGAGGTTGTGAGTTCAATCCCCGGTACCACAAAAAAAAAAAAACCAAAAACCAAAGTAATGAAGGAGAAGGGTCAGTTCAATTTTATAATTTTCTCTTTTTTGTACATTTCAAAATAAAATTCTAAAATTTTTGTATATAAAGAAAAATACTCAGTTTTAAAAAATTAATTAAATTTAGTGGGGCATTTTAAGTATGCATGCTGATCACAATCTTCATAGCGAATTTGTACCTTTACATGATATATGTTGATTCTTTTCATTTTCCATTCCCCTCCCCTCTCTTCAATCCCTGACCCCCTCATTAATTACAAAAGCTTTTTTCCATTTTTTCCTTCTTTTATCATTTTTTTTCTTCTCCTGTCCTTCCTTTCCTCTTTCCCTGCCCTAGTTCCCCTTCCCATTTGAACATTTTCTTACTATTTCACAGTATCTATTATACCTTTTGTTACTCATTTACTCTTTTGCATCCTCATGATAGAGAAACAATGTGGTATGCACATTTGTGTGTCCAATTTATTTCACTTAAGAGAATGGTCTCAGTGTGTACCTATGTAGATAGAAATGTCTCAAGCTTAGCCTTCTTTATGGCAGAGTAGTGCACTATATAAAAAAACCCTTGTCTCCTTTATCCATTCATCAGATGGGTATTTGGGTTGCTTCCAAGATTTGGCTAATACAAAGTGTGCTGCTTTGCATGGGTGTATGTATATCACCCTGGTATGATTCTTTGAATTCTTTTGGGAAGATATGAAGAAGGAAAATAGCTGGGTAGAATGGATCCTCTAGTCCTACGTTTTGAGAAACCTTTGCACTGATTTCCACAATCGTTGCATTAGTCTACACTCCCACCAACAGTGGAGAAAGCTTCTTTTTTCCCCACAGCCCCACCAGCATTTGTTCTTGGTTGATTTCTTGACGATAGTCATTCTTTCTGTGGTGTAATGGAATCTAAGCATTGTTTTAATCTCTTGAATCATCAGTGACATTGAACAATTTTTAATATATCTATTTGCTGATCACACTTCTTCATCTGAGAAATATCTATGCATTTCAGATGCTCACTTTGGGACTGAGTCTTTACATTTGGGAGTATGATTTTTTAAATATGTCTTTATATATTCTATAAAATAGTACCTTTTCTGAGGAACAGCTGGAAAATTGTTTTCCCACAGTGTGGGTTGTCTCTTCATTCTGTTGGTGGGTTTTTTTGCTGTGCGAAAGCTTTTTTAAAAAAATGAGATTCCAGTTGTTGATTCTTTGCGATATTTCCTGTGAAACTGTAACCTTATTCATAAAGTCTTTGAATACATCTATGTCTCCAAGAGTTCCACATGTTCTATCTTCCTGCAGGTTTAGTGTTTCTGTTTTAATATTTAGATCTTTGATCTCTTTAAATTTTAGTTTAGTGCATGGAGATAGACACAGGTCTAGTTTTAGTCTTCTGCACGTGGAAAGTCAGTTTTTCCAGCATGGTTTATTAAAGAGTGTATCTTTCTCTGGTGAACATATTTGATGCCATTTTCAATAAAAGCAGTTCTATGAGGAAAACTTACAACACTAAATACTTTTGTCAGGAAAACGGAGCAAGGTCACGTAAACAACTCAATGTTGAACCTCAGGTTTCTGGAAAAAGAAGAGTAGGTCAAGACCAAAGCTGATATGAAGCAGAAAATTATAACTCAGAGAAGAAACTAATAAAATGGAGACTAACACAGCAATGCAAAGAATCAATAAATGGAACAACTGGTTCTTTGAAAGCTTAAATATGATGGACAAACACCTAGCCAAACTTATCACAAAAAGAAAAGAAAGATTCAGATCCACACAATTAGGAATGAAAAGGGTGAAATCACAACAGATCCCACAGAAATCCAGAAGATTATGTTCATCTATTTCAAGAAATTATGTGCCATTAAAATGGAAACTTCAGAAGAAACAGACGAATTTCTTGATACATATGAATTTCCAAAGCTGAATGAAGAAGATATAAAAATTCTAAATAAACCAATATCAATCAATGAAATTGAAGACATTAGAGACCCAGCAACAAAGAAAAGCCCAGGCCCTGATGGCTTGCTGCTGAATTCTACAAGAAATTTAGAGAGGAATTAACACCACTACTTCTCAAACTCTTTAATGAAATTGAAAGGGAAGCAAAAATCCTAAATTAATTCCTGGAAGCAAGCATTATGCTGATACTAAAATGAAAGAAAGACCCACCAAGAAAGTGAGCTACAGGGCAATCTCCCTAGTGAACATAGATTTAAACATCATCAATAAGATACTAGCAAACAGAATGCAACAAATCAATGAGAAGATTATACACCATGACCATGTAGGATTCATCCCAGGGATCCTGGAATGGTTCAACATATGCAAATCCATAAATGTAATACACCATACTAACAGAGCCAAGGACAAGAACCATATGATCACCTCAATAGATGCAGAAAAAGCATTTGACAAAATCCAATAACCATTCATGATTTTCTTTCATTCTGTTGTGGTTCATGGAATTGTAGTTATTGTTATCTGTTTCTAGAATGTCCTTCAGAACATTTTGGAGCACTGGTTTTATATTCATGAATTTCCTCAGATGTTTTTGTCAAGGAAGTATCTTATTTCTTCATCAATTTTAAAAGATAGTTATCAGGGGATATTGGCGTGAGTTGAAGGGTTTATTTTTAAATTAATTTTAGTTTCTTTGCGGGGGGGGACTTGAAATACTTTACTCCAAGATGTACTTAACTTGAGGGTTTGTGTTGAGAAGTCAGCTGTGCTTCTGATAGACTTTCATTTATAGGTTATTTATTCTTTTGCCCAGTAGCTTTTAATATTCTGTTCTTGAGTAGAATTTCTGGAATCTTGTTGCTTATGTGCCTTGGTATAGATTTTTTGTTCATGGTAATTGGAATTCTATATGGATCACTTACAAGTGTGTAAAATTCTTTTTCCTTGGCAGGGAATTTTTTTTGCCATGACATTGAAGATCAGTTTTTTCATGACATGTGTGCTAGCTCCTGCTTTTTTTCACTGACTCCAATCAGTCTTATGTTGTTATTCTTTGCTTCATGTAGCAGCTGCTAGATTGACTTCTTGTGCTCCCTAGCTATTTTTAAGAAACCTTTCTTTTCATGTTCACTAATCACAATTGCGTTTTCTGTATACGAGATTCTGTCTTCACACTGGTTTATTCTACTGTGGATACTTTCAATGGACGCTTTAATGTCCTGGATATCTCCCTGAGTCTGTTTTATGAATTCATTTTCTTTCTTATTTTGGCCTTTCTTAGCTTCCATCAATTTCCTATGCTTCTCTATTTTTAATCTGTGTCCCCTCTAGAGTAACTAAGGATGTTTTACATTATGGTCACCATCACTTAGTTATTTAAGAAATTGTATCTGATTTGATTTTGTCTAGATCTTCACTGATTTGCTTTATTGTTACTACTTCAGAGATTCCATATAGGTGGCTTTTGGTGTTTTGCACCTCATTGCCCTGTGTTTGCCATTGTAGAACTGGATGTGTGGAGTTGCATCTTGTTGAAGTGTCTTTTCATTTTCTATGTTTGTAGTTTAATTCATGGTTTGATGCTTGTAAATTGCTTGTGGTGGGTAGCTTAATTCCTATTATTTAGAACCATTAGCAAATGAGTGCTTCTGAGAGGTGTCTTCCATGTTTAGCTAGCTTTTGAGCTTTGAGTGCATTGCAAGATTATACCTCTTCAGTTTATTGGGGATGAGGAGTTGCTGCCTACTTGGCCCAGTCCCTGGTTCTTTGAGAGTGGCCTAGTGTATTATTTGACCCTTAGGCCATTTTAGTCTTGGTATAGCAGGAAGAACAGCTGGTTAGCAGAACTATGTCACTTTGACTAAGGTGGTACATTTACCAATGACAATAATATCAAACAGAGCCTAGAAAATGACAAACTGTGGTATGCAATAATTTGCTGCCTTTTTCATATGAACTAGATTTTTTGTTGTATAAAAAAATCTAAAATGAACCAGAAAGTTGTATGAAAAAAGAGTTCTCAATATGAGAATTTTACCCTCAGGAGATAAAATTTAATGGGGATGGAGAGGTGGGTGGGAATAGATAATCAGAAGAAAAGACAGGGATTAGAAGTAAAGCTACATGACAGAGGAGAATCACCCAAACTTTAGGAAAGTGGTGCAAATGATAGGAGGGAAAGAGAGAAGGAAGAAAGAAAAGAAAGAACAGAATGGAACCGCCAAGCCAGGAAAACTAGAAACCATGTTTACATTCATATAAGAACAAGATCAAACAATAAAGAAAAAAAATGGGTCAAGAAAGACAGAGAAAAGAAAATTGTCCACTTCAAGGTGTTTCTCTGCTATCATTGGTAGATAATATGCACAGATAGAATCCAGATCCATGTTGATTTATCCTAGCAAGCCAGCAGTAACTTTACAGTAGGGTAGTGGTTAGTCTATATGAGCCTCACCTTTATTTCCCCTGAAGTTCAGGCTGGTTTCTGGCTGTCAGGCGAGAAGTAGACCTGTGAAGCCGGCAGCAGTGAGCACACCTTCTGTGGATTTGAAGTCAGCTGGGAGCCACTAGATGGATCCAGTGGTTGTTCTGAGTTAAGAACTTCGTTGTTCCTGCTCGAGAATGGCTCCTGGCCAATCACACTCTTCAGTAGATTGCTAAATCCACAGTACTCACCAGCTATTGCAGTCCGCAGCATCTACTGCACTTCTGCGTCTCTCCACAAAGGCCTCTGGGGTTGCCAGCATTTGCCGTGTGTCCCCATGTTTGAACTACTGCTTCCACACAGTGAGTCCTGACACTGGGAGAAGGTACCACGCACCACCTCCCAGTCTCCTCTTCATGAGCTCTGTAAAATAATCCCTGCCCTTTGATCCCCTGATCCATGGGCCAGATTAGTGTGAGGGTCATGCTGCATTGGTCTTAGTGCAAGATTTAAGGAATGCTATTAGTATTCTTTAGAACAGCTACCTAGTATCTTGGCAGAATAACAAAAAATATCAAAATTAATTCAGCAAAAGCCTCAATATTTAAAAAGCTAGATTTTAAATAAAAGATCAATATTTTAGGTATAGCAAAACCTTGAACTTCTTTTACTTAAAAATCTAATTTTAGATAGTGTCTTGGTTACTTTTTACTGGTTGCTGAGACAAAACACATGACACCCAAAATTAGGGAAGGAAAGGTTTATTTAGCTTACAGTTTTTGGAGGTTTCAGTCCACAATCAGCTGGCTCCAAGGCAGGGTGGCATGGCACAGGAACAACACTTCAAGGCAGCAGCCAAGCAAAAGCAGCTAGAGTAAAAGCGGGGAGAACAAACCTTTTCTCCTCCCTTATATAGTACACAGGACACCCCCTCCCCCAGGGTGGGTGTAGCTTCACAAACATCCTTGCCTTCCTTTGCACAGGATGAGGATGTTTACAAAGTAAGACCCCTGGCTCCCTCCTGAGTCTCCCAGTCAAACTTCTGACCTTCTCAAATTGTAACAATGACCAGGTAACTGTGCTCTACACCCCAGGATGTAGAGCTGCTGAGTTACTTTATTAAGCTGCTAGACTTCTCAAGTTGACACAATGTATAAACCATAGCAGATAGTAACTCTGGATACTAGCAAGACTTTGATGTTTAGCTATTTTGCATTGTAGTTATGTAGTATTTGAAGAATGATTTGATTTTGTGTATTCGTGTGTCTGTGTGTGTTGTTTCATCAGCAGTTGTATTCAGTGGTCAGGTTGAGAGCAGCATCCCAGCCCATGATGTGGAGTACAGACAGACAGCAGAGCTGCTGTAATGTACAGAGTGGTGTGTGTGCTGCAATTGTCTGAGGATGAGATGGGTAAAATAAATGGTGGGGAGAGCACTGGGAATCAAGCTTGATGAAAAAAGCAGATAGTCTTGCACCACGATGTTCCTTGTGAGTCTGTTTCCAATAGGGAAAATAGGAATAATGGTACACATGAGACATCAAGTTGTCAGACATTCAGTACTTTGAGGTACTGGGTCACTTCTATAGTAATTAAACTATCTAATAGAATTGTGGATAAAATATTTCAGTATGTTTGAAAAAAATTTGAGAAACAATCTTCCTACGAATTTGCAGTGCATAAAAATGACCAGTAGGGGACAGCACTTGTCCACTTCTTGGTGAAAGTTGCCTTAAAAATCTCCCACCTGCCTGGGGAAAACCTCTGATCCTGGGAAAGAAAAAGTGACAGTCGGGGCTCTACAGTGTTTTATATTGGTGCTCTACAGTATTTGAATAGCCGTTTGATTTCATGCATTTGGAGGGGCCTGGGCGGTCTTGGAAATGGAACTCAGAGCCTCGTGCATGCCTGGTAGGTGCCGAGTGGCTGAGCTACATCCCCAGCCCTTGTGCATTTTCTTGTGTAGGTTTATTTATTTATTTTTACTAGTTGTGGTCAGTGGGCAGGTTGAGAACAGAATACTACACTTGTGAAATCAGAGTACAACACAGGAGAGTTGCTACCAGTGGTATCAAATGGCTTGTGTGCGGTAATTACCTGAGGATGGGAGAAGGTGAGAGGATGGGTCCAGATTACAGGACCAACACTAGGAATCAGGCTTGGTGAGCTCAGAAAATGACCTTACACAACCTATTCTAAAGAAATAATGGTTCACGAAGGCACCAGGCTCTTCACACCTTCAGTATACTGAGATTTTGCAAAGGAACCTGCACTTGTTAAACCAGATCATAGCATGGGAGAAAAAATATTTCAAAATAAATGAAAGGGGAATGTTAAGAACAATTTTCCTTAGAAGGTGCCCTGCATAGACCGACCAACAGGTGGCAGCCAGTGGCCATCTCTTTAAAAAGTGCTGTGTGAACTCTCGCCCCTGCCCAGGATAAGCTGTGGTTTTGTAAGAGACACAACGTTTGGGCCGTTTATAACAACCTGCCCTTAAGGACATTTTTATGTTCATTCAGCACTTTAATTATACTTTTGTGTAAGAAAAAGAGAATCTTAAAACACTGTCTTGTCTCTAGGATCTGCTGTTCTCGCCCTTTCTGTGTGTCTCTGCTCCTTGTCTCTGTCTCTCTTCTCACAGGTGACTCCTACTCCATAGCCTCAGATGTTGGTTTCTCTTTGTGTCCTGACTTCTAAGAATTTGGTTACATGGAAGGGACCAGTCTGCTCTTCTACTTACCCCCATTTCCTGGTGATCTCACCTGTATCCCTATATTTGCGTGTCCAGTTCAGTTTGCTTCCCAGAGCTCCCAGAATTCCACGTAGGCAAGCGCCTGAGGGACAGTTGCTGGCTGGAGGTCCGGTGCCATCGTAAAACTGGAAATCCGTCCTACTGCACGTCCTTATTTCCACTTGTTTCCCAGTGTTACTTTTGTTTGCCTTCCTATCTAAGGAGACATCATTGCAAATTCTCTGGTGCCTCATTTGCAAACGTAAGGCCGTCTTTGATTTTGTTTTTCTGTCTCAACTCATGTTCACTATGTCAGCATATATATTTGTTCCGACTTTAAAATATGACCAGAAACTTCCCACCTTTCAAAATAGCTGCAGTCAGGACAGGGAAATAAAAGCACATGCTGACCTGGATAATGGTATTAGAAGAACTTTTTAATGTTTATTTTGTAAGCTGTCTGAAAGGTCAAGAATAGCGAACAGGTATCAAGTGTTCCTGTTATCAAAGTCTTCAGTTCTCTCATCTTTTATTTAACTTTGAGGATAGCAGTGGTCTTGGAGGACTTTCACAAAAAGGAAGAAACTGAGCCTATTGAGATTTACCAACCCTCACGAGGATGAGTGGAAGTGTGAGGTACATGCCTTAATTCTGGAAGTATTAGTTCTCAACATTTTGTTTGCCTGTAAAAAGCTTGGAAAGAAAGATGCTTGTGGAGACTAAAACCTCATATGTCTTCATAAGTGATAATGAGGAACAAAGGCAAAAATTTCTCATAAAATGCAAGTCAAATTTCTGCTAATTGCTGTGAGTAATTTTATGAGTATTTGTTTGCCCTCTTTGTATGATAGCTATATTCTTGGATATCACCAAATGAGGATCCTTCATCATCTCTCAGGTCATCCCCAGTATATGATGAGGCAGAATGACAGTTTGGATGCTCACCTTTCCCTTGCTACATTGATTAGAAAGACATGACATGACTGAAGTATCTTTTGACCAGGGTCTCTACTCTTCATTGATTCGGTAAGACCAAGAGCCCTGCAAGGTGCACCACTGCCCAACCATCCAGGGAGTCATGGGAACCTAGCATTGCAAGCCCAGAAGTGATCTCTTTAACTTTGCCCTTCTGAGATAGGGGCAGCTCTCCAGGAGTGGCAGCCAGGCTGAGAGGACAATGCTTGTTCACCATATCCTGACTGGGTTGTGACATGATAAGATGGAAGTGCAAGATAAAATCCCCGTCATACATGCCATTTCAACTTAGTAATCATTTTAGGCTAAATTCATTGTGTGTTTGATTTGGTTTCATTCAGTGTCATCAAAGAACAGAACTTTTAAAGCTCAAAGGAGCCTCTGGAGGCCAGTTCCAGCCTTTTCTCTCTGTGTCGGAGTCCTCACCAGAGCACTGGTCCTTTCTCACTCTTAGTTCCAGGCAGAGACCTCAGCTGCAACGTTTTGTTCTGCATTCTTCAACCTCTTCCTCTCCCACAGAGCAGTGTGTGCTGTGCTGCTCCCCAGACAGCAGTGCAGGAGGGCAGCTGGGCCTCCCCAGGCAGGGAGGTTTGTGTTCAGGGCTGGATCACTGTGGGAGGAGCATGTGTACGTTGATAACAGTAATAAACCCCAGCATCCTCAGCCTCCACCCTGCTGATTTTGAGTGTGAAATCTGTTCCTGACCCACTGCCTCTGAACCTGTCTGAGATGCCTGATAATCGGTTGGAAACCTCATAAATCATGCCCCGTGGAGCCTGGCCTGGCTTGTGCACCATCCAATCCAAATAGGTGTTTCCATTAGTATGCAGGAGGCTCTGACTGGCCCTGCAGGAGATGGAGGCCGGCTCTCCAGGTGAGACGGACAGAGAGAGTGGGGTCTGGGTCATCACAACATCTCCCATGGATCCTAAAATGATGAAGGAGAAGTGCTAAGTCACGTACAAACATCAGGAGGCAGTTTCACACTTTTCTCTTTTGTAATTATCAAGCTAAATTATTATGTTATTTTAATGTACAATGAAAAATTTTCAATTTTGAGATAGCTCCCAAGATTTCTAATCACAAGCATCCCTCTAGAATTCATCAGAGCATTCGTCTTCTCCTTCATGACAATCTTCACGAGGGGCCAGATTCTGAGTCCTTTAGGAATTTTCTTCCCTCACTGATCTAACCTCACACAGCCATGGTTCAAGTCAGGACTGCACAACTCACGTTTGTACAGAATTCATTCAGGCTGCAGTGGGACCCTGAAACTCACCTCTCACCCCATACCCCTCCTCATCTCCCTGTGTCCTTACCAGTGATCCAGAGCAGTAGCAGCTCCAGGAGCTGAACAGGGAGCCTCATTTCGAGAAATTGAACTGAAGAGTTCTGATCAGTGAAGGCAAAGTCAGAACCAGCTTTTATCTCAGACTTGCTCGGGAAGGTCCTCCCTGGGGACAGAATGCAAATTCCCTGGTGGGTGCAGTGGTGCGGAGAGAGTGAAGAGCCTGGTGGGAGGCTTCTCATGTGAGCCCAGTGGTATAAAATATCCTCTGGGTGTGGAGGAAACAATAGAGCTGAAGTCCGTGCTGTGTGCAGCAGTGGGTACAAGGATCCCTTGGAAAATCTGCATCTGCAGCACAGACACAGTGCTCACGGCTCTGCCCATCCCTGACAGGACCAGAGTCCCTAGGATGTGGGGGTGTGCAGATCAGTCTATGGGAGGGGAAGTCTCATGCTTCTTAGCCTCCTGGAAGAGCAAGAAGCAATTCTTACTTCATAAGAACCCGTTTTTAGGGTTTTCTACCATTAACAGCATGTAGCAGATCTGTGAAGCCCTTCTGATGTGACCAGGTGAACTCTCATCATCTTAGAAACAACAAAAAAAATTATCTTTTCCATTACCTAGAAGTTAAAAAGAGCACTAAAATCAACAGAATATGGTACAAAGAAAAAAATTTGTCTTCCAACTGGACCGGTAACTCTGTTGAAGGCAAGAGGAAAAGGAAAAAAATTTTTTGCCCATACAGTGAATGTAAAATTCTTTGTGAATAGACTTTGAAAATAGGTAAATATCTGGTCATGCCCGTTTCCTTGTGCATATGTATATCCTTGTGAATATATATATGTACACACACACACACACACCAGATATCAAAATCTTTCTGAAGGAAAGATTTCTCTTGATTTTATACAAAATGAATAAGGAATAATTTTATGCTAGTCTTTTCTTTTTCTTTGCTTCTTTTTTGGTATGGGGGATCGAACTCACAACCTTATACCCTCCAGGAAAGTGCCTACACCACTGAGCAAAATCCCCAGCACTAAGTCTTTTCTTAAAGATCATAAATCACCCTTTTCTTATCTACTCTTTCTTATAATAGATAGTGAGTGGGCTGCTTTGCTCCATAGTTTATAGAGATATTCTAAATATTACAATGTCACAATTGAATCCAGTGTTTTAATGGTTCAGGGTAGTTTGAACCAATGACTAACATGGTCCTGGAGTTATTCTAAGATGGTCACTATGGAAAGGGGGTCAGTTTGAGACTTCCTTCAAAGGTGTGATAGAGTGAAGCTATGCTGCTATCAGCCTATAAGTTCGTGTTATTTTTTATGACACCCCAAGAGGTGCAGTGTACCTCTTACACACTTGGCAAAGTGTATTTGTGGAGTAATAAGTAAATGCAAATTCTGTAATGTGTTTTATTTTAAATGAAAGACTTTCTAGATGTGCTCATCATTATGTGTTTGTGTTTGTGTGTGTGTGTGCGCGCGCGCGTGTGTGTGCATGTTTGTGTGTGTTGGGACATTCACGCTGAGCTACATGACCAGTCCTTTGTATTTCTTTAATTTTGAGACAGGGTCTCACTGTGTTGTTCAGTTGCCCAGGTTCAATTCCAACTTTCTATCCTCCTGCCCAGCCACCAGTGTGCTGGGGTTACAGGTGTGCACTATCTGTCTTAGGTGACTTTACCTTGTGAGTGTGTGTGTTCTTTCTAAATAGTTGAAGAGGTTGAACAGTTCACTTGTTGGGCCTATATGGACTCTTAAGGCCCTGTTCTTTTGCTGTTGCACATGAAACAGTAGTAAATGAAATGGAGGAAAATAAGGCAGTCACAAGGCGAAGTTGTAAAGTTTAACAAAGATGGCAAGGAGACCACACGTTGTTAGCATCAGAAGTGGAAGACATTAATCACAAGAGTCTTTCTTTACTGAATGTGACAGGAGCCCTGTGTCATTTTATACACGGATCATACTGTTCTCAGGGTCTGTCTCCTCTCCACAGTGAAGATGTTAGCCTCATATTTATAAAATTATCCCCATCCTTGGAATCCCTGATACTTGGGAAAGACTAGTGTAAGGCAAGTGAGCCATTTACCTTGGTTGTAAAATTTAAGAAAGTGCCCAAATCGCAGTCATTTTTATGAATAACTTTCAATGCAACCCAAAATTGTGCAAAGACGACCTCATAGGAAAAATTCAGAGTTGTAAGTCAAAACAAGATCTACCATTTGAACAACAAATGTCAATAGGGACTGCTTTGTGATGTGGCAATGTGATATTTTGTGAGGTCATTTGATTCATGATCTTTCTTGTGTTTCTGCCACCAGGTGCGCTCCATGGCTGGGTTGAGAGCGGCATTAAAAGTGCAGATTGCAAGATCATTAGAGTCCAAGACACTAGAGTTTCTGTAACATGGAGAATGACTGTGTGCTGCACTTGGCTGGAGAGAGGGGCGGGTGTGAGTCTGGACTCCAGTGACTACAGGAGCACTGGGTCACGTTAGGAGGACGATGGAGACGATGTTGCACAAAACATGTTCCGTGTGAGTCTATATTTTATATGCAGAGAATAACGGACAGATTCAATATATAGAGCTTCCTGAGATCTCTGTGGCAGTTTTACAGGCATTGAACTAGATCACAGTTGTGTTGTAAGTTTGTAAGGAAAATACTGCAATACATAGTATTTTGAAAGAGGATGAAGGGTCTCGCTGGGACGCGCAGTGCATGA
>RJWM01034356.1:0-19823 GCA_004363535.1 Dasyprocta punctata | reverse complement strand
TAGTTTCTCCCAGTCTGTTCCCATTAACTCTCCCAAGAAATCTTTGTTCTGTGCAGATTGCTAGTATGGTGATACTGGCATTTTAAAAGGAATGCTAGAATAACAATGTGCCCTAAAGGACAACATCTCTCACTGATGTAAAAAATGACACTGACACAACAGGTGCTGGGGGCAGTGTGATATTTATGGACACACAGTCCTTCCTTGCACCATGGAAGCAACTGTCCTTCACTCAGCCCACTCTCAAGGCCAACCCTATTATGGATTCAGACATGGTTCCAATTTTGTTAAACCCAAGACAGTGTTAGGGTAGGCGGGGTGATGAATTTGGATGTAATCAGGAGCAAACCACCTAAACAATTGATGAGGTACACAATTGTATTTGTCCTGTTCAGGGAAAAGGAGAACTGTGCTTCTATGTTATGGGTACTATGTTGATTTAAAGAACAGTCTGAAGGGTGTCAAACTTATCAACCACCCTAACAGTAAAGCTTAGTGTGAATGAAGGATTGGAAGTAGTTTGGAGGATCTGAAGCGAGGAAGCGTCACGTACTCCTGTTCACTCCAGCATCATGCCTTGTGACATCCTAGCCTCCTGACCACTTCAGCCAGGCACCAGCTGGTATGTTGATTCTATTTTTTGGACAGTGATGTTTAAACTCCAAAACAAAAAGTACAGAATCAAAGCAAGGTTAGGGCATCTCTGACCACCCTCAGCAATACAAAACCTAATTGCACAGAGCCAAAGAAAAAAGATTTATGGGTCTTTGGAAGCTATTTTTTATTTTTGGAAGTTATTGTCATCAAGAGCTGGCTGTTAAGAGCAGGATCAGTGTGTTTTTTTTTTTAAAGTCAACAGGCCATGGTATGTTTTCCTGAAGCTTCTGAAAGATATTAGAAGTGAAGATACTATGAACTCAGACTATGCTAGCTTTGCAACAACACTGGGAAGGTATTTTAACCTCTTGAAGCCTAAGATTCTACCCACCCACAATAATTTATAATACCCACGACATAGCATTAGAGTAAGCATTTAAACAAAGTAAGGTAGGTAAAGTGCTTTGTAAGGTGCTTAACACAAAGCCAGCACTAAGTATGTAATTTATGGTTCTTACAACTGAACATATTCTAAAATGTTAATGGATGCCCATCTCTCTCACTATCTAAATTTTGGATTTGATTCATTTCATTTGTAAAATAAATACATAATTGCTGATGTAATTGCTGATGTCTGGATAATATATTTAGAGCTTAGCATTTAAAAATCCTGAATTTCACTGTTTTTAGACCAGGGGTACATGAAAGAGTCTCAGGGGATCCAGGAGTTCCTTAAAATTGTATGCAGAATTGTGAGTAGATGTGTGTCCTTCTTGGGAAAGAATCCATAGCTCTCATCAAATGGGTTCCTGACCCTCAGCAAGGTTTAAATGAAAAAGCTAATTTACAATAAGATTGCCCCAGTTATTTTGTAAATCAGCTACTCAGGGAGAGTAAGTGATCTCACTAGGGGGATTCTAGAGAATAATATTGAGTAGAAAGAGTCAATTAATTTTTTAAATAGACTGAGAAGTGACACACTTGCGAATAGATCTTAAAGGATGTCAATATATTACTTGACCTTGCCTTCTCTACCTTGGAGTGGCGCTTTATTTGAATAATTTCCTATTGACTTGCTGGCCTTCAGTTAAGATTGAGTCTTGTTTTAAGTTTGCAGTCAATATAAATAACTCTCTTCTTGCCTGTCTTTATTACAACTTGATATCTTTAAGCCCATCCCAGGGATGCGCCTTGATGACTTGACACCGTAGTGCATGTGTGCACCCAGCCTCCCTTCATGCCAAACTGCCATTATGAGGCTTGGGAAGCCTATGACTGAAGTTGTCTCACATAGGTTTTCCTATCATCTCTGTGCTGCTGTCATCAGGGATACAAACTATTCAGAATCTAGATAACATCTTTCTTGATGGTAGTTAAAAGGATATTAAAAGGGAAAACTTTCTAAGACTGAATTTCCAGAGCAATTTAGTTCCCAAGGAGTCTATGGTGTCTCATGGGTCAGAAGCCCAAATTTCAATCAGGGTGGATTTAAATGAGATTTAAATAGGTGGAAGGCTTTGTGTTCCATTACTAATCCCAGAGCCATGCAATTCCCCTATCACCATGGTAAAAGAAAACAGGCAATGCCACAGGTTTAACTTTGCTATCCAGTTGTATCATCTGAAGGACTCAGTTCTTGTTCACTGGTCATGAATTGGCAACTTTTTCCAGTGACCACTGAAGGGAGCAATTTGCCGCAGTTATCTGGGGGTGGAAATAGAGGGAAAATACATAAAAGAAAAAGAAAGTGGGGTTGCAGATGTGACTCAGTGGTAGAGCTCTTACTTAGCATAGAGCAAACCCTGGGTTCAATCCCACAAACAGCAAAAAGAAAGCAATTTTTCCCCTGAGAAAACTAAGAACACAAAACATAAATATATGAAGAAATTGCAAAGCACATTAGAATGAATATAAATACAGATGTTATGAAAATGTTACATACGAAGAGATTTTCGCTGATCAAGAAGACTAGTGAGAAAGTGGATTCCAGTAAGAGCTTCCAATAGAAGGACGCTCTTGGGCCAGGCATGGAGCAGTGTGGGCAAGGGGTGTTGTTAAAAGTGAGAATCTTTATGAGTGAAGAGGAAGTTTATAATAACACAGAAGTGAGTAAAACGAAGCCAAGCACAATAAGCACTCAAATTTGTTTAGTGGAAGAATCTTTGTTCCTGAGAGGAATGGCACAGCCTGCTTTATATTTCAGTGTTGGTTTATTAACTCATTAGTTCATTCTATACACAGGTAGGGACCATAAAACCATAAGGCTATGCTTCTCTATAAACTGAGGTTGCAAACCATTTCCCTGTTCTTATGTAGTTACCTTTCAGAGGGAGGAAATTATGAACAAATAAACACTTAGTAAAAAGTATAATATTTGTCAAAGAAGACCCATAGGGTGTCCCCATGGCCTTTGAGAAGACTGAAATCCCAGAGTGAGGAGGACTTGGCTTAGTGCAGCAATGCTACCATCTCAGTGACCTCTGAACACTATTGCTGCTCTGTATTCCTTCTGTTCTGAAGTGATGAGCAATAAAATCCTAATGATGCAATTGTGCACCCCATCCAGAGGTCAGGGACATTGGCTTTGAGCATGTTTAAAACTGTCCCTGGAGTTTAAGACCATCTAACCTTGAAGAGTGAGAAGAGTTGTACAGCACATGTTAGCTGTGTTTTGGAACTTGCCTGCATGAAGTTTTTGTTTTTCCTCCCTGAAAAGATATACTACAATGTAAAACTTTATACAGACAATATGTTTTGGTTTGAAAAGTAATACTAACTCCAGATAATTTCATGTTGATTCAGTTAACCTACCTGTAGAATTATCTTTATTTCTACACTGACTAAATTTCCTTACCAAATACAATGAAACAATTGATCCAATAGCAAAAAGAGATAGTCACTCTTCTAATTTGATATTTGGAAGAAATAAGCCAATGAAGAATAATTTACATTTTTGTGCATTATCCTCAGGAGATGGACCAGTTAGAAGCAATGGCTTGTAATGGATAGACAGAATTATATAGGGGAATAAATGGGAAATGTACAGCATGGTTGATCTCTGCTCAACAGATAATTAAGATGGTTCTTTTCTCAACTGTTCTAATGGTGCTCTGAGGCCAGGCAGACCTTACTACTGAACACTGTGGGTTTATAGAGAATGTAAAACAACCATTGTTCTCTGTTACTGCCACTGACCTGTCTCTTTTTAGGTTGAGTTTTGAACTCATAATATGCCCTGTAAATAGATGGGCTAAAATTAGAATGCATCAGAAGCTTGAAAAAAGACAATGTGTACAAGTCCCACAGCAGCCAACACTGAAAAGGATGTAAAACTTTTAAAAATGCAGAGGCTCAGTGGGCCAGTAATTGAAGGCTTCCACAGTTAGAATATCCAAGTTAAGAAAATGGACCTCATATGTATTTTAAGGATTAAAATATTAACTCCATTTTTATTGTTAAATAGAGAAAGAGAAATGCATTTTAGTTTTTAATTTTGCTTTTGCAATGTTAATCCTGCCTGATGTTGAATATTATTAATTGATATTAAAAACTGCTTTTTTTCAAAATTATATCCAGGTATGGATTCTAATGATGACCTCGATGAAGATAATCTTACAAGTTATGATATCCAGCTTAGTATCCAAGAATCCATTGAAGCCAGTCAAACTGTATTTCATCCTGAAAGGTAGCATTCTAATAATCTATCCTCAACAAAATTTCCTGTGGGCATTCATTTCCTGACTCTTCCTTTGGAAAAATGTTTCCTTTCTTTTATAGCAGAAAATCTAACAGCCTTGTAAAAGCCACTGTGCACAGAGTTGAATACTGTGATCTACAAGTCTCCACCTCATGTGGGAAACAGAAATTATCTAAACAGACAATTTCTAGTTGAAATGGATTGGATAGAATTTCCTATTTTCTAAATTAATAGGGAGCCAAAAGAACAGAGTAACTTGAACAAAGTAATTTTCTAAATTAATAGAGAGTCAAAAGGACACAGTAGTGTGAACAAATTTGCAAATACAGTTTATACAACAAATGCACAGACAGGTCTAAACATTATATAGCATGTTCTTCTGTCTCACGTAAACTTTATAAGTAAACAAATTAAAATATACACAAAATTAACATATTATATAAGTAGGAGGTTTAGAATCTAAAACTGCAAAAGTAAATTATGTTTTAAATACCACATACTTCTGACAAAAAAATAAACCTTAGTTTACCTTCACATTCTACTATCATATTTTGAATCTTATATTCTGGAATTGAGTAATGCTTTTAAATAGACTCAGTGCTACAAAATGATTGCTTTCGAGCTTTTAAAATGAACTTAATACATTTAAATTTCTAGTCTTTTGAATTTTTCCTTACCATCAGCAGATTTTAGAACTTGAGAGTTCCCTGAAAGGCATTAAAACTCTAAAATGCTAGTAAGTATTTCTTCTCAATATGGTTAAATCATTTTATTAAATTATATGCTTTTATTTAATTCACACACACATAACCAGAGAATTTCCATGAAGGTTTAAATCATGACCTGTTGGCCAATGATTGGGAGTCTGTTCAATTTTTCCTTGTAGATTGTTTGACTAAAAACTCTAATATTCAGTGTGAACCATAAGCTCATGAGTTAAGTGTCTATTAGCAATTACTAAGTTCCACCAACAAACATCTACTGAGTTTACAATTTTCAAAATTGGAAACTCTATCTTGGAGCTCCTACTTAATCCAATCATTTTATGAATGAAGAAATGAACAGCCAGGCAGAGTACTAGACTTCGCCAGGCTGATCCCAGTAATTCTGATCCTGAATTTGATTATTTTCTTCTTTTTCACTGCTCAGAGAGACCATAGACATAGCACCACATCTTTTACAATCTTCACTAGTGTTCTCAAGTCTGGTATATCATAAATATATTCTGCATCTGATTCAGGCATTTACATTTTAAGTGGATATAATCAGTTTGTGTGCATTTCCTTTAGATCTTATTGCAATTATTCCCAATAAATTTATAAATGTAAAATGCTGGGTTCCTTAAATTATATAACTAGTATAAATATGGCTTGTTTTTCTTTTCTGGTAGATTTGTGCCACTAAGTGATCAAAACAGAAAACTCGTGGAGGCCATAAGTCAAGGTAAGTATGTATATTTTCGACAAAGGGATAGATTAGAAATACCACCCTGAAAAGACAGAGATGTGTCATTCAGTACATGTGTTTAATTTAGGTAACATCCTTGAACTCCAGGAGTGTATGAAATACAAATATGCACTGGATGAAGCTGATGAAAAAGGATGGTTTCCACTGCACGAAGCTGTTACTCAACCCATTCAACAGATACTTGAAATTGTTCTGGATGGTAAGAGAGCATACATCTTTTGATTAAACTACAACAAAACAATAAAGTTATGATTATTTTCAAAGAACATAACAAGCAAAAATAAGAAGCAGAACAAAAAATGATTTGTAATTTGAAAAAGACAATGCCTGTGTTTTAAACTCAGTAAAAAAATTTAGCACATTTTATGACATTTGCAATTTACCTTTTGCATTCTTTTATCTAAGAATATGAAAGATTGGTAGGAATGTATTGTTATCAATTATGAGTAATAAAATATTTTATGTATTGTGAATTAATTGATTCAAACAAAATATTTTCTTTTTTATTCATTTTCTTTTTAAATTTTTTTCTAAGTCCATTTTATTTAAAAATAAAAAGAAAGAAAAAAAGAAAATAAAAACTACAACAAAAGTTCACGTCAGTTGGGGCAACAATGGTACATATATTTGGCATTGTCAACCTCAAATCATTCAAATATTTTTCTTTTGAAAGTCATGATTTAATTTTTCATTTTGAATTATTGCTTGACTTAATAATTACCAAAAGATTATTCTATATTGTAACAAGTAATTCTTACATCCATTAGTTTTTCTAAATGTATTCATTAATAAGGATTATGATTAATCAACCCAGTAATTAGCATGAATAATCATTTTTGTGTTAAAACAGAGTGTTTTTCACATCTCAGAATTTTACTGAACTTTGAGAGTGCCTGATCTTTTAACCTTCAAAGTTTCTTACCATGTACTTCTATGTTTTAGGAGATAATAAGAAATATGTGAAAATTAATGTCTTGGTCACTTTTCTCTCACTACTGAGACAAAATATCCAACACACAAAATTAAGAAAGGAAAGGTTTATTTAGCTCACAGTTTTTGGAGGCTTCAGTCTAAAATCAGCTGGCTCCAAGGCACTGTGGCATGGCACAGGGACAACACTTCAAGGCTGCCTTGACAGCAAAACAAGAGCAAAAATGGGGGAGAACAAGTCTCTTTTCCTCCCTTGTATTTTAAGCAGGCTACTCGCCCTCAGGGTGGATGTAGCATTCACACCACCTCTGTGTTCTCTTCTTGTACTGGGTGAGGATATTTACAAAGGGTCCTGGCTCCCTGCCGACTCTCTTAGTTAAACTTTTAAACTTATCAAGTTGACACAATGTATCAACCATAACAGTAAGTTAACCAGCTAGAAAGCTAGATAGCTAGAGAGGCTGATGTAGATAAAGGCAGTATTTTTTTCTACCATATTCTGACACATTAATATATTCATTCAAATATATTATTTCCACATTTGCACACCTTATTTAACAAAAATAATTTCAGATGCAATTTAAATAATAATAGGAGGGACCAGACAGTTGCTTTACAAGATACCAAGAAGTAAGAATCAGCAGTTTTTTAAAAAGCAACTATATGTTGGTTTTTTAGCTGTCAATTTGATTAGCAAGTCCATGTCCATTTATTTATCTGCACCATTATTTGGAAAATTTTTGTCATGTCTCCATTTTGGTCTTCCCTCTATCGTCAATTACTGTTCAATCTGATGTATACAGTATTGAGTTATTCTGATCTACGTGATACTATTTAAGTAAATATTTGAAAATTTTCAGCATAATTTTTTGACATTTCAGCATCCCATAAGACCCTCTGGGAATTCAAGACCTGTGATGGAGAAACACCCTTGACTTTGGCAGTCAAAGCTGGTCTGGTGGAAAATGTAAAGACTTTATTAGAAAAGGGAGTATGTCCCAACACCAAAAATGATAAAGGAGAGACACCTCTTTTGATCGGTAAATATTTTTTCTAAAACTTACTTAGTTTGAAATAAATAACAAATATTCAATATATTTAATAAGTATTTATTGGAAACCGCTGAGTACTGGCTCAAATTATGTAACCTCAATTCCTTTCATTCTCTGAACTTCTTCTCTAACTCCCATTTCACCCACCCTGTGATTTTGATTTCCTGTCCCAGAAGGAAGTAATATGAAAATAGCTACATCCTGTAAATAACTACATCTCAATTATAGAGAGTACAGTAAATCAGGAGGGTCTGAACTAGTTTAATTAGACAAGAGATGTCAAGTCTATAGGAATACAGTACTCTCTAGGTAGGATCCAGTTGGAAAGAGGATTGTGTGTGCAACATGTAACCAAAAGAAATAGGTAAGACTAGAGAGTCCAAAGATAAACAACAGGTCCACCTCAGAAAAATCAAACAGAACTGGAACAAAATGGAAACAGCAAATTCTGAGAAACAGACACAGATGTTGGAACCTATGAGGGCATCACAACTGTGACACAACCAAGGAAGGATGGCAAATCTGAAGGTATTAATCAGCTTCTTCTCAGACTTGTGAATCCTGCTATTTGTTGAACAATGAGAATCGATAAGGCTATTTGTGGAAGCAGGAAGAGGTGAAATTAACTACAAATGACCAGAGATGATATTTCCTTTCTATTACAGACTGTAAGATGATGGAGCAAGAATTTTGACTTTGACATCTGAGATCTGTAGGTTTCTATATTACCTGTGACATTGTAATTTAAAGAAACTTAGACAAGTTATAACATTAGCAAAATATTTTCATTTGATGGCGTGCATTCAGCAACCTCAATATAACAAAATGCATTGAGAACTCACATTAAACCAAATCGTGTGCTGGGCAGCCTGGATATAAAGATGAAGGACTAACCTTCCTCAGAGTCTAACAGTAGTGGCGAACCTGTGGTACATGTGCTGGAGCAAGCTGTTTGTATCATTGAAAGCGCTAAAAAGTTCTCCATTACTAATCTAGTAGGAGAGCTACATAAGATTTAAATGAAAAAATTGTGCTGTAAATGCTATAATAAATGTGTACCACAGTGAATTAGTTACATAAAGACTAGTGAATGTGCAGAGACTTTAAACAGCTTAAACTCTTTGAACTGGGTCTTCAGGGATACAAAAGTGACTGATTTGGTGGGGAGTACAATGTCAATTTGAGCTGATTGTTCCTCGCTCTCACCCTTTGTCGGAGCTTTGAGCTTTCCTAAATTCAGATTAGAATGAACAATTGAGTTATGGTAGGTGTGGTACTGGCAAACCTTCTTTAACAAAAACAAAAAAAAGACATTAAGCAAGAAAATAAATATTGACTTTAAAAGAAGTCATTTTTCAACCACTTTTCAGAGGTCTATGGTTGACAAGATGGCTTTGCCACTATGACAGGAGCTTCCAAGAATGCTCCAAATGTCTCCATTTCCTAGGAAGCAAGCAGGAAAGAGAAGAGTGGAAGCCCTGGGGACATATGTCCAATTAAAGAAGCTGGCCTAGGCATTGCCCACAGTAGTTTCATTCATATTGCTTTAGTTCAGATTATGTTCCACCAACAATTAAGGGAGGTTGTGATACTTAGTTCCTACCTGGATGGTCCCTAACCAATTAACATTTGAGAATTTCTATTGCTAAAAGGAAAAGGGGTAACATAAATTCTGAGGAACAGACAGTAGCCTCTGTACACATATTAACCAGACTGTGTGTCACAATAACACTGTGACTTTCACTGATAACCCAGAGCTCTTTTCCTAGGCAGGTTCTACAGAGACTAAGTGGAATATCCGCCTCTGGGTTATTTATCACTATTGATATGATCTGTAATATTATTTAAAAACTATCATATGCCATGGATATTTGCAACAACATTTTTTTTTTTTTTTTTGCACCGGGGAACGAACTCACAACCTCGCACCTGCCAGGGCAGGCACTTAAGCCGCTGAGCCAAACTCCCAGCCCTGGTTTTTTGAGGCAGGGTCGCACTATGTAGCTCAGGCTGGACTTGTGCTCGCGTTGTAGCCCAAGCCGGCCTCGAACTCACAACGCTCCGCCTACCTCAACCTCCCGAGTGCTGGGATTAAATGCGTGCGCCACCACGCCCGGCTTTGCAACAACATTTATGAATTTGACGTTTTTATAAATAACTTTGATTCCTGCAAAATGGACACATTTTTGGAGTTGTATGCTATTTCACTTCACAAATACAAAATTATTGTGTGAAATGTGCTAGAAATAGTCAATTAACTTACAGGGAGAGGTTAGAAGGGGGAAAATATTGTTCCTTTCTGTATAATTCCATTTTTTAACATTCTTCTTAGCCAGATGTCATCATCTTTGTATCTATTTATAGAATATCCATTGGTGGCCAAAAAAAAAACCCTTTAATTACTTTTGGTCCTTCTAGTGACCATCATCCTTGTCAGCTATCTGGCTCCTAGGACACTTTGGTGTATCACAGTCACATGGCACAGTTACTTGCTGAGTGGTGGTTGTCTATCTTGTGGTGACCTGACACTTACTAAGGCCTTTTTCTACTTTCACTTTGTCTCTGTCCACCCATCAAGACTTGGTGCCACTTTATTCAGTTGGAAATATACAAGTTTATCCTGGCCAATGGAACCCAGGATGGGGAGGAAATTCAGGAACGGTTTGGCACAACATCCCAGTCCACTCCCCTCCATCTTTCCTGACCTTACCCCAGGGACACATCACTTTCTCCTCCAGGGACACATCACTTCTTCTCACTTCTGACATTTTCTTTCTCACAAATCGATACACATCCTCTTCACTCTATCTGCACTTTCAATCTTCCAGTCCTTGTCCAGATACCTCAGAAAAATCTCTTTCCTCTGTCCTGTGAGTCAGAGAATCAGTAATAGCTAATAAGTAAGTCACATGAACAATGCATATATATCCAGAAAAAGAAAGAAAATGACAAATTTATAATAAAAAAGAACAGTCAATCATCTATAAATGTTCAAAAGGGCCTATAATTTAGGCAAAGTTTCCCATATCATTCCCTGAATTCAATTTAAATTTGGTATTTTTTTAAGCATTTGCTATTGTAGATATAAACTTGAAAACTAAAAAACTAAAATGTTTCTGATAACACTCTAAAGAATACCAAAGAATTCTCAATTTTGGAATTTTGAATTCTAGAGGATTAAAATATATATAATTTATCTATAAAGCTTCAGAAATTTTTCATTCTCATTTTACTTAATGAGTTGTATTGTTCCAAAACTGCTCCCTGATAGTTTTCATTATTTCTGTGACATTGTTTAAGAAGGTCTTTATAGGTTAGTGTTATGGGTTTAAAACCAGCATAGGAAACCAAGCAGCCAATTGTGAATTTAGAGGAGCCTTTAATAGTCAAGCTTGGTGGTGAACTTACGGCTTCACACATAGGAAGATGTCAGAAATGCGCATACCCCTTATAGTAGGCAGAATTTAAAGCAAAAAATGATATCCTGATTAGTACAGTCACCTGTTACTCTTGGCTAAATCTAGAACAAGGAGTTCAATCTGTAACCGACTGTGAACAATACAAAGAGTTTGGTTTAGCAAATACATTGTTTTTAAGATACACATGTTCTTTCAGGGGCAAACTGAACTTATTGTACTTCCTCTTAATCACTTTCCCCACCCTGGGGTGATCTCTGGAGGTTAGCTTTACAGAATTTTCCCATGTGAACCACCACAGTTAGCTTGGGAGACATTTCCCATAATTTCTTCTATTTCTCTTGAAAATAAGTCCATGACTCCCAAAATTTAAATAGGAAGTGAATTTTAATTTTTAAGAAATTATTTAAGTTGAAGATGGCATCCATATGTTGTTATTTAATGAAGAAAGATTACTATTGCTATTCAATGTATTCTAGAGTAAAACAAAAGGAAAGCAGATGATGAAAGAAGAGATTCATTATTTTAATATTTTTTCCAATTATAAAAGGAAAGGAGATAAATGAAGACATATTTTCATAGTTCATTTAGCTTGTCTGGAGTTTTCTCTGCAGTCACACACCTAGGATGAGGTAATTCACCACAATAAGAACTGCCAGTAGCAGATGGGTGGTTCAGGGACAGGCATTTGTCAACACATTCTACTTTAGACAGTAAACAGGGGAAAAACTGGAACTTGCATCCAAATGAAGTAGGCAAAATTTGTCTTCACCCCCTTTCACACATTTGCAGTCATTTCCCTCCCTCTTAGTCATAGATCTTTCTACATTCTACCTCCTTCCCGCCCAGAATGTTGTGTGTAATCTCACACACAATATTCTCCTCCTGCCTTTCCCAAAGAGGTCCATGCTGAGTCTCTTTTCAAACAGAAGACAGCCTTGGCTTCTTCTCTAGAGGGTCATTCCTGCCCAAGAAAGAGTCATTCATCTGAGAACAGAATGAATGAATGAACAATAAATGAATGGATGAGGAAATCTAACATCTGTTTTTTATTAAAACTTTTACTTGGCTATAAGGAAAAAAATGTGTTCTATCTTCTGGAAGTATTCACATCTTAACAGGGGTGACCTCCTAATAATAGAAAAAAAGAAAGAGGCTCTTAACAATGTGATTTCAACCATTAGAAACAAGCAGGGGGACAGAGCAGAAAGACACTTGGTTTAGTCATTGACTCTCACATACTTCATCTATTTAGAAGAGCCGGCCTGCTTAGATTCTTCACAATCCTATTGTTAGGTCTCCATGGAAGTTTAGAAAAGTCCATATAATGCTTACTGGTATCACTGGTAGGGAAAAACAAAAACAAAACCCATTTCCTTGGGGGAAAACTTCATAAACATTGTATATATTTGGAGTTTCAAGTTTCCTGGAATGATAAAATGATACAAATAATTTACTGACCTTCTGTTATGTACTAGGTACTGTAATAGCATGCCACATATATAAACTTATACAACCCAATCCACCCACTTTGTTAGTAAATGAATTGAAGTTTGGAAAGACTACACACAACATCCTGTCCTGGTGATGAGCATTTTCTGTGAAATTCTTGCCACCCTCTGAGCCTTAAAGAAAAGATGGTGTGATCCTGAGTATTTATACTTCACAAAAAGAAATTTGGATGCATGAAATGTAGTATTCTTTTATACAATATACAACTCTTTTATACAGTACGAAATAGCTAATATCTATTTTGATATTAATTTGGGTAATTAATACTGTGTAGGTTATTCGTGTTAATATGTTTACTGTTGGCTGTTCTTTTTAAAAATCATTTTCAAGCTGTTAAAAAAGGCTCCTTTGACATGGTATCTGCTCTGATTAAACACAACACCAGCCTTGACCAACCCTGTGTCAAGCGATGGTCAGCAATGCATGAAGCAGCCAAGCAAGGCCGAAAAGATATCGTATCTCTGCTACTAAACCATGGAGGCAACGTCCACCTGAGAGATGGATTTGGAGTTACACCGCTAGGTGTGGCCGCAGAGTACGGTCATTGTGATGTTCTGGAGCATCTAATCCACAAAGGTATATGAAATAGAATGACGACTACTTTCCTGATGGCTTTCCTGCCTCTGGGTCTCTCCCCTTCTCCACTCCTCTTGAGCTCCTCTTCTACCCCTGAGTGTAACTGAGCATGAGGCTCTCAGACCTATACCCTGCCCTCTCCCTAAACTCCATTTCACAACTGAAAAAGCCCTGCATACTATAACCAACAGATATGCCAGGGCAGCTCTGATTACTTTGTCTAGAGACAGCCTGGTTTCCACGCAGGTATCACCCATATCTTTACCTGAACTGAATCCCTCCTCTTTTCCCACATTGCAATATAATAATATATCTCAGCCAGGACTGAAAAATTAGGTTTATCTCTAATTCCTCCATCATTTTATTTTCCAATTCAATAGTTACAAAGAACTAAAAGGTCTCGTTTGTCCTCACCTTGCCATCCAGCTGCCAACTTTGGCATCTCTCACTTCTTCTCTGGACTGGTATAATCATTTCCTCACGATTCTCCAGATTTCCAGTCTCCCTATCTGTGCTACACACTGCAATTAAGGATCCTCTTCACTGAAATAGAGTCATTGAAATAGTCTCTACTGCATCAATTTGAATTGTTTCCCTGGATTTATGCTTCACTATTCCTGTCTTGTATCCTTATATTCTAGCCAAAGTAGACTCAGTATTCCCAGACACACCTGATATTCCCTCTGTCTAGGTTGGATCAGATCCTTGCCCTCCTCTGGGGCAAGTAAAACTTAAAATCATTCATTTGAAACACCTCCCAAGTTCTACCTTAATTTTCCCCAACAAATTGTGTCCTTGCCCCACTGTAGACCCTTACAGTGTTTTATATAACTATACAACCAAGAGTTAGGAGACCTAATTCATAAACTGGTTTCTGCTACCTACTGCTACCTTTCTACCCCTTTCACCTATGGAGCAAATAAAAATATGCCTAACAGGTCAGGGCATCTTCCTACACACCATGCTGCTTATGAGGGATATTATTCATGAGTAATATATTGTGGGATAATCACTTTAAATTAAAAATATACAGTGCCATCTACTCAAAATGTTAAAAATTTATCTACTTTTGTTTCCCCATATGTAAATGAAGGATAGGATCACATAACCCCCCAACTATCATTATGGGGAACAAGCTAACGATTTTTGAAGTGTCTTAATGTAACCTCATTTATACATCAAGAAATCCATGTAAAATAATGTGTATTACTCCACCTACAGATGCAAGTGTGTAGATATATAGAAGTGAATAGCTTACCTCAGCAATTCTCAGATACAGTCTTCTTGCTCTAGCACTACACTCCCTAGATCTGAGGCTGCTGAAGTGCCATACAATTTATGTTCTCTGATGACACTCTGTTTCATTTCTCTACTATGGTTAATAGTCAAATTTCATTTTAGGGTCCCACTTACTATTTTTTACATACTACGCAATCAATAAATATTCGTTGAGGTAGATAAGATTTTAATTATTGTCCCTAATTTTTTTTTTTCGCCTGGGGATTGAACTCACAACTTTGTGCCTACCAGGCAGGTGCTTAAGCCACTGAGCCAAACTCCCAGCACTAGTGTTTTAAGGCAGGGTCGCACTATGCAGCTCAAGTTGGCCTTGCACTCGCGTTGTAGCCCAAGCCGGCCTCAAACTCACAACGCTCCTCCTACCTCAGCCTCCCGAGTGCTGGGATTAAAGGCGTGCCCCACCATGCCCGGTTTTACTAATTGTTTTTAAAAGTCTAATGATCGCTTTTTCTGGAAGCATTTGTCCACTGTGGAAATCATTTTGTTGGTTTAATTTTGAGTACTAACCAGAAAGGAAAGCAGCAGATTGTTTTTAAGGGGATGATCTTAGCAATGCTGCTCAGTCACCCTGTGCCACGTATTTATACTGCCAGGTGGTGATGTGTTTGCTTTGGCGGATGATGGGGCATCAGTGTTGTTCGAGGCAGCAGGAGGTGGTAATCCCGACTGCATTGCTCTCCTGCTGGAGTATGGAGGAAGTGGAAACGTACCTAACAGGGCAGGGCATCTCCCCATACACCGAGCTGCCTATGAGGGACATTATCTGTGAGTAATACATTATGGGGTGATCACTTTACACTAACAATGCAAAATTGTGTAGACAGCATAATCATACATCCCTCTATAGATGTTGCTGCACCAAAACCACAGCGAAACAGGCAAAATGTTCACAAGACATGTGTTTAAATGCTTAGAAGCTATTTGATATTTTCTTTTTTTCTTTTCTTTTTTTTTTTTTTTTTTTTTTTTTTTTTTTTTTTTTTTTTTTTTTTTTCCTTGTGCCGGGGATCGAACTCACGACCACTCACTTGCCAGGCAGTTGCTTATACCACTGAACTAAAACCCCAGCAATTTTTTCTATCTTTTTATGTTCTTGTATTTGCACAAAATGAATTTATTCTACTTTGCTAGTGAAAAGAAATGCTCTTTTATTCTCTTTTAGATGGAATAAGTTATAACAGAGAATTTTGTACAAGCTGCTCAAGAGTATCTATTTAAAAACGTGGTAACAAAAGGCTATGGAGTTTCTAAAAATTTACCCCTGACAAGGATTAAAATTTATCACAATATATAGGTTATTCTAACTATTTCCTAGCATCTTCAGGATATTTTAGTATAAGGTAAATTTACTTTTGAATAGAAAATTTCATTATAAGCTTAGACGTCTTTTTCCCCACACTAGTTAAATGCATTTGTAAATCACATGTTATCAACACATAAGTCTAGAATCACTATTTAAATACTTACCATAAGAAGACTTTAGGCAATTAGACATATTTCATAACTTCAAAAACTTTGAAGTAGCTTTATGCATTATCATTTTCAGTGACCACACTGGCTAAGTTAAGGAGCTAATGGCACATAATTGATGCTAAGTGACATGTTGTTAAAGTTTACCTGGATTTCCTCCCAGTGTTCATAAATTCACACATGGTAGCCCTGAATTAGGCACAAGAGATCAGGTTGTCCTTGCTTGTGGCTCTTATGCATGTCTAACTGGTTAGTCAAGTGTGAAATTCACAAGTATTTATCACATGTACTTAGAAATATAAGCTGTGGTCAGTTGTTTCAATGGGAGTCATATAAGTTTGAGGAAATAATAAAGACTCTTATTTTGACTAAAAATTTAATTGCAAGTTAAATGAAAAGAGGTTATATTAAATAACTGAATGCTTATGAGTCAGTTAAGGAATAATTAATATGAATCTTAAGGCTGAGGTCTAATCTCTACACGTAACTGTGTGATCTTGGCCAAATCATTTTTGCCCTGGAGACTTCTGTTAAGAAAAAGGTTTATTCTAAATTCTTTTTTTTTCTTTTTGGTACCAGGGATTGAACTCATGACCTTGTGCTTGCCAAGTAGGTGCTTGTGCCACTGAGCTAAACTCCTGGTGAAAAAAATTTGTTCTAAATGATATCCAAGTTTGATTCCATGTCTCACGTCCTATGACACCATAGTTCCAATGGTCAAGATCATGATGATTTCTTTTTGTCAGCTTTTCAAAATATTTTTATCAAATAGCATCACCTGTTAATAAAAATTATAACATTCAGAGAAGAATTGGAAGGTGGGGAGCGGTCCCGAGGAGTCGCATCAAACATATAAGATCCAGAATGTTCCCCAGGAGTATTTGAACGAGGAAGATAATCAAAACTGAACTAAATTATATCACACTAAATAACAGGACTTTATGGACAAAGGTTAAATATTTCAGTACAACGTTATGCAGAAAAAATAAGAGAAATTAAACAAATTACATTCATCTTTCTAGCAAGGAAAACAGTTTATTTAGTTCCTTATTTTCTTTATGTCATGGATGTTTGAGAGATGTTTGTTTGTTTGTTTGTTTTAGTGCACTGAAATATCTTATCCCAGTAACATCCAAAAATGCAATCCGGAAAAGTGGGCTAACTCCAGTGCACTCAGCCGCAGACGGACAGAATGCACAGTGCCTAGAACTGCTCATTGAAAGTGGTTTCGATATCAACACCCTACTTGCTGATCACATTTCCAAGAGCTATGATGACGAGAGGAAGACTGCATTATACTTCGCCGTTTCTAATAATGACATCCATTGCACAGAAGTCCTTCTGGCTGCAGGTGCAGACCCAAACCTGGATCCCCTCAACTGTCTCCTTGTGGCAGTGAGGGCCAATAATCATGAAATTGTTCGGCTGCTTCTCTCACATGGAGCTAATGTCAATTGCTATTTTATGCGCGTGAATGACACTCGTTTCCCCAGTGCCATTCAGTATGCCCTAAATGATGAAGTCATGCTGAGGTTGTTGCTGAATAATGGCTATCAGGTGGAGATGTGCTTTGACTGCATGCATGGGGACATCTTTGGAAATTCATTTGTGTGGTCTGAGGTGGAGGAAGAGGTACTGCCAGGATGGACATCGTGTGTAATAAAAGACAACCCGGTGAGTTACACCCTTTTCTTCTGTGTATAGGTCATTATTCCTAACTCTTATATTTGCCGCAAGAAATTTTTTTTTTATTTTCCCCTTTTGATTTCTTTATTGACCCATTGTTTGCTCAGGAGCATGTTGCTTAATGCCCAAGTATTTGTAAAGTTCCCAAAATTCTTCCTATTGCTGATCTCTAGTTTTATATCATTATGCTCAGAAAGATACTTGACATAATTTTGACCTTCTTAAATCTGTTAAGGCTTGTTTTGTGGCCTAAAATGTGCTTCTTCTGTAGGTGTTTTATGGGCTAAGAAGAGTTTGTATTCTGCAGCCTAATTCATAAACTTTCACATAGGGATGTTGTAAGAAAAAAATTAGCTTTAACTTTTATGCATTTCTTAATTTTCTTTCGTTTGCAATATGAGGACATAAATATAAAGTTAGCCACAAAAATATGTTTTTTTCCTTGACTTGGAAACAAAATATAGAATGTAAAAATGTATATAATTAATGCTTATTTGGTGGAATATTGAGGCCAGATGGGTAAAAAGTGATTATTGCAAGTGATATTAATTATAGTCCCATGAAAGCCATGCCAGTCTCCAAGGCGAGTAGTTCACAGAAGCAAGCAAACAAATTATTTCTCATTTTTGTTCATTACTAGTAGAGATCCTTTATTTCCTATAAAAAGACAGAGTATGTTTTTTCCTAACAAAATTGAGTGCTACAAACATGTGGTGTATTAAGAACACTACTAAACTGAATTTATCAATTATCTCAGTTCTGTGAGTTTATTACAGTTCCTTGGATGAAACACCTGGTAGGCAGCATTGTTCGCGTATTAATCGATTACATGGATTATGTCCCTCTGTGTGCTAAACTGAAGTCTGCACTAGAAGTACAGAGAGAATGGCCAGAAATACGCCAAATACTGGGTAAAAACAATTAACTTACCTATGATTTTTTATTAAAAATGTGCATAAAGAGTTTCTTAATGTCTTTGATGCTTTTTAGTGCTTCTTCACACTCTCTAGAATTATCTAGGGAATTTTTAAAAGTTATCTTTAACATTTCTTTGTTGTAAGAAATGTATTTTGAAGTTTTCTTGATATTTTCCAATCATTGAATTGTACAATAATACTATGGCTTTATTAACATTCTGACTCGGACTCATGTTTTAACATTTAACTTCCATAATACTATATAATATGTGGACTGAAAACTCCATGTGGGCATAGACAGGTAATGTTTTTTGTAGTCTCAAGGCTTAGTATAATGTCTAGTGAGTAGTAAATACTCAGTAGGTACTTAAAGAGTAAATGAATGAGTGAAGAAGATTGGAATTGTTCTTTATAACAAGCTTTCTCTCAGGTTTTTATTGACAAATTTCTACTATTAAAGGCTTTGTATAATAGGTAGTATATTTTGTATTCTCTAGGTGAAAGTCTAACTATAATCATGAAAATTAATCATATAAAAATTTTAAGAGGACTTGGTGGTGTAGCTCAGTGGTAAAGCACTTATCTAGCATGTGCGAGACCGTATGTTTGATTCCTGGAACTACAAAAATTAAATATTAGAAGATTTTTTTTTAAAAAAAGTAAATTTTCAATTACTCTAAAATCAAGTAGAACCTAGAAAAAAGTCATAGATTAGAGGCGTTTTCTATTCAAGTTACAAGTTTAAGAAAGTGAACTTCCAAAACCTGCTTGGACATCAATTTTATAGAGTTTAAAAGGCACTATAGGCCATTATATGATATTTAAATAATCTGACACTTGTACCTAAATCAGTCTTCCCCTGGAATGAGTTCTATAATGAAAGAGACTTACAGCAACTAAAACAGAAATCCTAGGTAAGAATAGAAGTTCTAGAATCTGGTATACCTAGGATGAGAAGGAATTTGGGTCTTACCTAGGAGTAGAATTTATAGCTTATTTTGTCCACAATGTGATTGAAGGGGCTGATATGTTCATGGGACCAAGCAAAAGTTTATTATGTCATTTTTGTTTCTCCAAGTGGAGAAGTTTTTATTTTCTATACCAAAAACCAAGAGAATCATACTCACTGTGAGACTAAGAAAATTAGTCATCCATTATTTGCCTTGGTTTTCTCACTGCACAGTGGAGTTAGCATAGCATTTAC
>RJWM01034355.1:0-19780 GCA_004363535.1 Dasyprocta punctata | reverse complement strand
TAAATCCAAAAATCTTAACACTGAATGTTCAAGTGTGGTGTTTGGGAGAGTGGCTTCTGTTCCATGCCCTGGTGCTTCTGGATGAACAGTATTTGACGTTTCAAAAATCATGCATGACTTATACTGAATTCTAAAAAATATTAAATCAGACCATGAAAAATTCACTAATCGGCCTTCAGTTTTCAAGTTGAATTTATTCGTCAATAAATCATAAGTATTTTGGTTACTACTGAATAATTGACAAATATCAGAAATTATGTGAAAGTATGATTAAAATACTCCTTGTTGTTCTAATTGTACATCAGTTCAAGGCAATGTTTTTCTACTAGTTTAACCAAATACACAACTGCAACAGAATGAATAAAACAATATGGGGTTTCATTTGCCTTTTACTGAGTGAGACAACCAGTATTTTTTCAAATGAATGAGTGATTTTCCCTTCGGCTGATTTTGGTTTTGGAATGCAATGTATTTGCCATAAAAATTTGGCTGCTGGGTTGTGATACAAGATTGCTTATATTTGTTAAATGATATTCAATGCGTGTGGAGCAACATCTGGATGACGCTCCTTGAACAAAGAACAGTTAACTCCACTTTGGCTAAATCTGGCCCTGTCTCCACGTACTGATATGTACATAACTGACCAGGCCATTTCTTTTTCACCTCATTTGGCTCCAAGCAATGTAAATAGGGTTAGCTGAGATGCTGGTGCATAATCTTTAAAGCTAGGTGACGGTGTTTCCTTACCCATTGAATTCTAAAACATGGTTGAGTCCGGTGGGATGGAGAACCATGGCTGTAGGGCTGTTACCTGGTTTTGAATCCTGAGATAAGAGGCTATGATTTCCCAGGACAGAAAAGTTTCCACAGTAGAGCAGAATCACCTGCCTGCAAACATTAAATGCTACCTCAGTTGTGCTATGCAGAGTGGTCTTTGTGCATATCCTTCTCTTTGCGTATGTCAGAAGTGCCTCCAGGCCTCCCACCTAGCCTAGGTCACAGTACTCGTGTATTTTCTGCCATTCTCACTGTCACTCACCCTCAAGCCACACCCTTCATCATGAATTAATGAAATCCGCGTTAGGCATTGCCTCGAGGCCTTAGTTTTGACGCACCTTCAACTTGGCTGAATTTAATATTTCCTTGGCTCCCCACAGCTATAAATATGTCTCAGTGTCTTTATTCTCGCTGGATGTTGCACTCGAAGTGGTAAACTGGGATTAACTTGCTAGAATTCCAATAACTTTTTGATGGGATTACACATACAAACTTTCCAGACCACAACAAAGATGGGAAGGGGTATCCACAAATGCATTTTACTTTTATTCATTTAAATGTGTGCATATTATGCCTGAAACAGTGCCTACAGACCCAGCTCTAATAATAAGCTTCTGTTACTGCTTTTACTCTCTTCTATGCACGTGGTCTTTGTCAGCCCACATTCAAGTGAAATTGTGTGCATTTTCTTCGTAGTCCTGGCCTACACACTTTGCATGATGTCCTCCAGGATCATCCATGCTGTCGCAAAGGACAGGATTTACTTCTTTGAACTCAATGGTGTGCCATGCTGTGTTCACTTTACACTGTCTTTCGTCATTGATGGTGGACATGGGAGCTGTTGTACAACATTTCACAAATATTGGGGGCAATTCTGTGAAGAAGATAGTTGAGCATATGTATTCAGTGTGGTGATTCCAGCTCACTAAACTTATAACCAGAGCTGCGGTTACTGGGGAATAAGGGAACTCTGTGTTTTTCTGGGGAGGTTCTATATTGTCTTCTGCTATGACTGAGTTCATTTGTATTCAAGAGCTGTCCTTTTTTCCTTAGCCCCCATGATACATACCCTTTTTCACTTCAATAATAAAGAGTTTCTCAATTCCATTTCCTGATGAGACCATCCTTTCTCCATTATGTGTTCTTGGCACTTTGTTGAGCATCAGTTCATCTAGGTTCAGTTATTCTTGAGAACTTCTCCTGCGTTGGTGCTTGTATCTCTGTGTCAGCACCAAGCTGCGGTTACTCTCTTGGTAATACAGAATTTATCACTTCAAGCAGAGATAATTTTTAAGTTTTCTTTACATAATTCTGTTGGAAATGACTGAAGCTGGAGATGGATCAAAAGTGAGGAGATAGAGCAAGGCCTTCCACAGAACATAGGGCACCTGGGTCTTAGCACAGGTAGGAGCGACTCCATTCCACAGTACATGAAGCCTCAAGACAATTCAACAGTGGGTTGCTAGGCAAAGTGATATCATATGACATTAATTAGTTATATGCATAAATAAACAGTCTATGGTGATTGACCAGACTCTTCCCTGCCATCTGGAGAGAGGACTCCACCTAACCTCAGTTTTCATCTCTTTTCTTAACTTGCCTATCTTCTATCTGTCCTTCCCCACCAGGAACATCTAGAGCTACAGCAGGATGCTACATATGGCATCTGACCATGGACCAGGTTAAGAAGAAATGTTTGGCAAGTGGACACTTCTCATTTTATGTACAAGAGAGGAGAGAAGTGGATTGATATCATCAATATTAATCACAGCAGTATGTTGATGTTGACATAATCAGGTGTTATACTTGTGGAAAAAACGGGTTTACTGGGACCAGAGAGATAAAAGGTTTAGAAAAAGCCAAAAGCAAAGAGACGCATTACAAACAGAGTCACAAAAACCACAGATGTATATGGATATGTGTAGAAACGTTCGATGTGCTGTTGATTCTTGTGGTTACTGTCTTTTTGTGGACCTGGATTAGGGAGTGTCTTAATGGTTGTAAATTTGTCGGGAGGAGCACAAAGGATATGGCTCGCGGCAGTACATTAAAATGAAGTCACCAGTGGAAAGATGTTGGGCAACAGCCACCTCCACGGAGCATAAGCCCTCTAGCTCTAGTCAGTCAGATAAGGAAAAATCTATGGCAGGCAAACAGGGAATACTAAAGCATTTTAAATGTGGAGGAGTATTTGTTGTGGAAAGGAAATTTTTAAAAAAATTTTGCGTCACTCTCTAGTATGGTACAGTTGCAGATGTGGGAGGAGCACGAACCAGGTGCCAAGACCGTCCTGCTCTCATGTCCTGGGCTGACTCAGCTGGGATGGCCCAGGCACTCCCCTCCCTGTGCAAATACCTGACCGCAGCTGTTGGTGAACTCTCTCAACCAGAAGCCTGGGTGTCTGGGGTAGGAAGGCGGGATGTGCCTCTGGGCACCAGAGCCACAGTGGCTCTACACACCTACAGGTGTGCTTCATGCACCTGAAGATTATGGTGGGCACAGCATCACCTGTGCTTGCACCCTCAGCAGCAGCAGGGCCTCCTGTGGCCAGAGGAGTGACAGCCAGTATGCCCAGTGCCTGGGGTCAGACAGGGGCAGCAGTGGCTGTGTGTTTCCCAACTCCCCTCCTCTGCCTGCTGAGCCAGCTCCAAGCTGGAACAGCCTGCAATAGCCCAGGACTTCCTGACTGCCTTCTCCTCTTGACATTGCCCATGTCCAGCCAGAGCCATGTGAGTCCTGCCACTCTGATAGCCACGCCCAATTCCTTGCTCTGTGCACTCTGCTCAGACCCAGGAGTAAGTACAATCCAAACTCAAAGCAGAAGAGAGACCTTGACTGCTGTGTCCCCTGGGGGGATTGGGGTCCTGGCAATGGAGCCCATCTCTGAAACTGAAATGGGCTCTAACCCCACTTCCAGTTACCACCACCAAAGCGCTGGTGCAGGAGGCTGAGGTGAAGTAAAACAGTTCTCACCTCGGGCCAGTGAGCAACTACCAGCAAGGGAGCGCACCCATATCCAGCCAACTAGGCTGCAGCCACTAGCAGGAGCCCAGGTATCCAAATAGAGCATATGGGTTTTTCTTCTGCACAAAAGACAAAATTGCAAGCTGGTATATGAGCCTTACAAGATCATTCATCCACTCCAATGAACCCTTTACTCAGTGCTTATGTTTGAGATGTGATTCACCACATTAAACCTGACATTATTAACACTAGCCAGGAAGATCTTTTTCATTTATTTCACAGTCTCAAATTTGCTATTCAGTCATATCATGTCCCGCATTTTATTGATCACTTACTTTCTCATTCTCAATTGCCACGGTCCCTCACAGAGAGATGCTACAATGAATGGATTGCTAGTTTCCTTCACTGTTACTGCCTCAGATGTCATTCAATAGGCTAAACAGAGTTAACATGTTCACTTCATGCTCAAAATTAAATCACAAAAACAATAGTTGAAATCATGCTCTAAAAAACTTTTATCTCACAATAGATTTCACTTGGCAGTATATACTATTCACTTTTTAACTCCCACTATGGATGAGAATACAACAGCAAAAGAAAATACAATTATTTAAATAAATAAATAAATAAAAAGCAAAGCTGGGAAGAGTTCTTTGGAAAGATCTTTTTACTAGAAAATAAAAGCACCCAGTCCAGTGCTACTCTGAGGTTGAGGGTATGCTTGTGTGTTTCCAGAAACTACAAAATGGCCTCTGTGGATACCAGAGCACACTGTCCATCCATATCATGGACCCAGACTCAGAGAAGGAGTTGATGCCACCACTCAAAAAACTGATACTCCATCCTATGACAATGCTGCCTCTGAGACCACACGACAGTAAATAGACAAGGATGGGGATAAAACCAACCTGGGACCAATTAAATGAATTGATTCAGGATACCCAGGTGATGACAACCAAAAACAAAAGCAAAGGTCTACATAGGTGATAAAAGTATATAGAGATAACCAAACTAAAAGTTACATGAAAGTAGGGGACAAAAGGTTAGTGGTATTCACAAGACAAAATGAAATATAAACCTATATATTGATTATAGATAAAAGATAATATTCTTTCCAAAGTCTTTTTGCACTGATCTCTACTAGTTGTGTTACAACAAAATCTGTCTAGTGTATTTATAGATATAACTTCTCAAACTGTAAAAAATATTATAATTCTATTTGTTCAAAATATATTTGAGTACAGTGTGATTTTGTAAGATGTTTGTGTGTGCAGTCTGTTAAGTTGTGTATTTGTTTGTCTGTTTGCCATGAGCAGCTTTTTTTTAATTTCAGTTCAACAATATTTTTTCTCTTTTTCTTTTTTCTTCTGCATTTTTGGATCATTTGATCAAAGTATAATTTGGGTTATAAGTTTAAAAAACATGCTTCAACCAGGGTTGCTAGCTACTCAAACTGGTGCTAAAATTCATTGTGTAAATGTAGTATGTGATTTATGCATTATGAATTGAGAGTCTCCCATTGTTTAAAAATAATATGCTACATGTTGTTATTGGGTGCTCATGAGTCATCACAAATTGTTAAACTATTAAACAAAAATCTCTTTGGGTGGGGAGAAATTATGGGACAGAGCTACAGCTGGTGGGTAAAAAAGCAGCTGCCTGAAAACATTAAGCAGTTCTTGTTTATTAATGGGCAGTGATCATCAGTGATCTCCATAGCCTTATGGTAGATACCCCAATAATTGTGATTAAAAATACATTACTGTGATAGGTTTATATTGGTAATCATCAAAAGGACTAACTTTTCCAGACCATAAGATTTTTGATTTAAAGATGCTCTGAAACAAAGTTTTTCATAGAGTTTTGGTGATTGTTATTATCTTCATGATGTGTCAAATGTATTCATGCCTCCAGATATACAAGTCTTTCAAAATATGCAAAAGGGATTACTTACAATGATAGAATTTTCTTTCAGATTTAGACCACTGCTTAAAAAAAAAAAAAACTTAAGTACATCCCACTAAAGATCAATAAGTTAGATAAAACCTTCTTATGTATTAGATGGGGTGACTGACTAAAAGATTTCCTTTATGTAAAAATAAAAAATTAAGTGTGTTATAAAAATATTACTATGATTGTCATGCTACAATATTATGTATGGTTTTGATTTCCAATATTCTGTGTGAAATATGTAAGTGTTGGTTAACATTCTACAGAGATTCAGATGTCAAAACATCCATGGTTAGAAGGAAACAATGGTTCCCTTTTATATTCTAGGGAGTTTGATATTTAGATAATAGAGCAATGTTAACCTTACTGCCTCTACTACACTGTGTTGTTATCGATCTTTTGTACTGGATGCTCAACAACTGAGGTTTGGGGACCAAAAATTAGAAAGATGCATTGTAGGTGATGATAACCAATACTTTGGCATTAGCCCTCCTAGGTCAATGGGAAGAACATGTCTAATAGGAACAAGTTTGATAGAAAGTCATACATGGGCATGTGCAGCTTCACCTCAGTCCCACTGTCCAGGAGGATGGCCCCATTTCCCAACAAGGTGACCTGGTAGATGATGGCAATGGACACATAGAGAGGACAGAGCATCTGAGGGAGGTCAGAGAGCCCCATGAGGATGAGCTGAGTCACCGTGGTGACACTGTGGACATCCATCTCCTCTGTCCACTGAAGGCTTTCTTGAGGGAAGAAATCAGCAAGCACGGGTTAGGGTTTGTAACCACTACATGCCATTGAAAATTCTTGAAAAATAGCTCTAAAATTATTTAGAAATTTTTGGACTTGAACTACACTAGTCACAGTACTTCTTCACATAGCTATCATCTGATTTTCATCAGAAGGACAACTTCTGTGTGCTGGAGAGATCCATGACAAGTCATCTCATTTATCATTATTTTTAGAGTTCTGTGTTGTTTGAGGTTTTAAAATTGCATGAAAACTGATGATGGAGTTTTCATATGCTTTTGGGGACATGGTTTGTTGTGTCATGTCACTCCACTGTGTGATTTACATACGCTCTTTCAATACTAGTATTTTAGGAAGCTGAACTTGTCTGCATTATATTTTGGCCCACATATTACACATATTTTGCATTATATATCATGCTTGTATGTATCACATACATTATTATAGATTGAGGCAGAATTTGTTACTCTTATCTGCTTAGGAACTACAAGGTTTGTGACATAATTTGGAGAAATTAAACTTTTTTTGACAGTCTTTCAAATCATGAAATACAAGAAAGAAAATAGTGATAATGGTCAAGGGCTTCTATCCCATGCAGTTGACAAAGATATTTAATAACTGAATGACAATTATTGAAATGAAAAGCAATTGTCACATCAGTTCTTAGTTTTTTGATGTTTATGATTATAGACAAGTATTAAATTTTGTCCACATTTTATGCATAGAAATATTTCAGAAAGAAAAGAGCAAATATTTATAAATATTATAAAAACTAATTTCTGAAATATTAAATATTAATTTATATAATAAATAATTTTATTTTTGTTCAAAGTTAACAAATCTGACTTTTGAAATTAAGAACTAAATGAAAGTTATTATCTAATTAATATGCATAATATATTTTCCTCATCATTCAATCAATAAGTATACAACAAAAATTATAAGAAATTTTCCTCAGTTTTTCAGTTAATTAATGTTGTTCAATAAATTTTGTTGCCTTCTTTTCTTTTATTCCTTATTTTAAAGAGGATAAAACCAAGGAAAATAAAACAAAATAAAACCAATCAAAATAGACCAGTAGAAGTGTTACAGGACTTCAAGACCTTACAAAATCAACGATAGACCCCATAATACCTTTCGTTGTCTTCAGAATAGCTGCAGATACCTTCGGATATAGTAAAATTCGAACAGAACAGAATAGAATAGAAACAATAAAGACAAAACAGTGAATGCAATAAAGGACTTCAAAACAAGCCAATAGTAAATCCAAAATGGATACCATAGTACGTCTTGCTATCTTTCAAACATCTGCTTATGCCATCAGATTTAAGATAATCAAACAAAACAAAAGGGAATAAAGCCCAACTTAAAAAAGCAATGAAAATGATACGGTTTCCCTGCCAAAACTGCTTCTTGATGAGGTCTGGTTCTCTCCCACTGAGTCCTCAAATGGTGCTGACTCACAGAGAGAGGCTTGGGTGTGGCTGCTATTGTCTTGATCAATAGAAAGAAGAATTTTTCATGTGCTGAGGGAACTTATATTTACATGAACAATCTCTTATTCAAATGTATCCATATCTTACATATTTCTGGTCTAATTAGAAATATAAAAGAGATATTTCATCAATAATGTATGATTTAGGGAGAATTTCTAGAGCCTGCCTCATTAATATGAAAGACCAGTAGTTCCTTACTAGAGAATCAAAAAGTACTCATGAAATGAAATCTCTCCATGATTTGTATGATTACTTGAAATAAATTTGAATTGTAAATACTCAAATATGTACTGAGAATCAGCACAAAGGATATGTGTCTAACATTAATTTTTTAGAAAAATTGCATAGAAGCTGGGTGTGGTGGCTCACACCTTTAATTCCAGCACTCGGGAGGCTGAGGTAGGAGAAGCGTTGTGAGTTTGAGACCAGGTTGGGCTATATAGTGCGACCCTGCCTCAAAAAACTAGGGCTGGGAATTTGGGTCAATAGCTTAGGTGCCTGCCTGGCAGGTGCGAAATTGTGAGTTCAATCCCCGGTGCAAAAAAAAAAAAAAAAAAAAAAAAACTGCCTAGAATTCAACCATGGTTATTAGTTATGGTTTCTATTCTCACCTATAGTCTATCCAAAAGTACTATAAATGAAGTTTTTCTTCTCAGAAAATAGATACATCCAGTTTTTACCCTCTAAAAAAAAACACCAAACAAATTTAAATGATGTTTTGTTTGATAATGAAATCAAGAATGTATTACTTTGAAAAACAGGAGATCATATTACCAAGAGCATTTTTCTTAAGAACGGAGAACAACCCACCCAACTGACTGTAGCAGTCACCAAAAGCAAACTCATCACCTGTATTTGGGACTCATGTCAAGGATTAACCCACAATTTATAATATGGCTACTTTCCCTAAGGAAATATTGCAGTAAGAATTCTATAGGAAATGCTCTTTTTTAAAATCTTAAATCCAACCTACTACAAACATTGATCAGGTCCCAGTGTCTAATAAGTTTCATAGAAGTTTAAACATAATTGTAAAACACATGAGTCGCATTTTAGATCATAATGATCTAGGGTAAGGTTAAAGTAAGATTTTGTAGTAATCTCATGGTGAAATAAATACAGAATAAATGGGTGTTGCCAGGCATAGGAGTGTAAGATTGCAATCCCAGCACTTGGGAGGCTGAGGCAGTACGAGGGTCATGAGTTTGAAGCCAACCTGTGCTACACAGTGAGTTCAAGGCCACCTTGAGTAATGCAGTGAGACCATGTGTCAAAGAACAAACAAACAAGAATAAATAGGTGTTATGCTACCTTTTTTGTAACTATAGTAATCAACCCTAAAATGTATGTTTGTATCATCAGTCTTCAGGCAGGTGCTTAAGCCACTGAGCTGAAATCCCGGCCCTAGTTTTTTGAGACAGGTTTACTCTATGTAGCTCAGGCAGGCCTTGCGCTCCTGTTGTAGCCCAAGCCGGCCTCAAACTCACAACGCTCCTTCTACCTCAGTCTCCAGAATGCTGCGATTAAAGGCATGCCACCACGCCCAGCTCAGCCCTATATTTTTTGAGACAGGGTCGCATTATGTAGTTCAGGCCACGGCCTTGAGCTCACATTGTAGCCCAAAGTGACCTTGAACTCACAATGCTCTTCCTACCTCAGCCTCCTGAGTGCTGGGATTAAAGGCGTGCACCACCACACCCAGCTTCATCAGTCTTTTATAAACATGCAGAGCAACAAAGTTTAACTCCATATTTTCAAATTAAATAATTTTACTTTTTAAAGCACTAATTTAAAGAAATGATTATTTCAGAATATTAATGTGACTTTAAGAATAAAAAAGAATGAAAATGATATAGAATTTCAAACAAAATAATAGGAGATTAGTACTCATTAATGTATTCCATATTGTTATCTTAAAAGTAACTTCTCAGAATACAAGGTATAGGCATGAAAAAATGAACAACTGAACAATGAAAGCACAAACTGCTTTTTTTCTTTTTTTGGTATTGGGGATCAAACTTACAACCTTGTGCCTGCCAGGCAGATGCTTAGGCCACTGACCTAAATCCTCATACCTGTCTTTTTTTTTTTTTATTTATTTAAGAGAAAGCAAAAGACATATAAGAAAGACAAAAAGCAACAGAGACAAATAAACGACTAGAGTAAATGCACAATAGTAACATTACAGGTTTACAAAACCGGGTGATAGAAACTTGACAGTGGTTGCAATATTGCATATTGTTATCTTCAAAATGGTTGTTTACATTAACAGATATAGACTTGTAAAATTGATCTAATCATATGAGTATTAACTGTTCTTTCTCAATAACTAATTCATTCAGCAGTATGTTCGTTTTAGTTATCTTACATATACATATATACAGATTTATATCTTTTCCTTTTCCCTTCCCTCTTTCCCCCTTTTCCCTTTCCAATTACTTTTGCTCTTCGAGTAGTTTTTACCCTTACATAGTATTTATTGTAGATTTTGGATCATATATATTTTTTCAGTTTCTTACACTAGGGAGACAATATGGTATTTACACATGTGGGTTTGATTTATCTCACTTTTGAGACTTTTATAAGTAAATGGACACGACTTGAGACCATACCCATACCTGTTTTTTGAGACACGGTTTCACTATGCAGTTCAGGCTGGCCTTAAACTCACTTTGTAGCCCAGGCTTGTCTCGAACTCACAGCGATCCTCCTGCCTCCGCCTCCCAACTGCTGGGATTAAAGCCATGTGCCACCATGCCCATCTTGCAAACCGATCTTTTTGAAGAACTGACAGTGATTAATAGTACAGTTACCTATTATATATATGTCTATATATAAATATAAAAATGTTTTATATATATATATATAGTAAACATTTCCCCACTTTGTTTTCTCATTTCCCCATCACAATTTTCTTTGCTTTTTAGTAGTTTCTTTCACTTTCACTTTCATGATATCTGTTGTATGTTTTGGATCTTATTTACTCTTACAGTTTTTTACACTAGGTAGACGTTAAGATATTTACATATGCAAGTCTGCTTTATTTCACTTATGAGTGTGGTTTCAAGTTGCATCTAATTACCTACAATAGCCTCAAGTTTATCCTCCTTTATAGCTGAGTAATACTGCACTGCATACAAATACCACATCTTTTCTATCTAACCCGTGGTTGATGGCCATTTGTTTCCAAGATTTAGCTATTCATTTTATTTTGTGAAGGCTAAGTGTCATCCACATAAAGAAAAAAATATGAGAGCATTTTAGATTCAAAGTGAGTGGAAAAAGAAATGCATTGAACCTGTAACTCATAAAGCAATTTTGCATTGATATGCTGATTAAATATCAAAATAATCTTTGCAGATAGAAGATAGATAGAAAGGTATATATATATATATATATATATATATATATATACAATACATAATTTTACTACTCTTTGTGAGCGCATCAAACATCCTGGATTTTGCTTTCATTTTTTAATTGTTTGATCATTTTTTCCATGCTTATATCTTGTAATCTAAACTATTTGAAGACAACAATCAACAATATATTATCCATTGTTAATCTCCTATTACTTTGTTTTGAAATTTTGTATCATTTCTTTTATTCTTTTTTCATTTTAAAAAAATTAGGAATGAATTTTTTAAACAAAAGAAAGGAAAATAGTTATATAGACCCAAACACTTACAGTTTGTTTAGGGAATGTAGGGTCAGTTGAGAGAGTTGCAACACTTCAATTTTTCAACTTATGATAAGTTTCAGATTTTTCAAAATAAAATGGAAAATTTCAATTATAAATGTAAAAAGTAACGAAACAAGAAATGTATGTCACACTTCACGCTTGCAATCACATCAATACTCAACTTTATATTATTGTAAAAAGAGCAGCAACTCAATTTCTTTATACATCATGTTTTGGGGGAACACCTTATAGTTCTGTGGTCATGTGACTGTTATGTGCTTGTGTTTGCTGATTTAAAAACTTCCTGGGCTGGATCGTGGCTCAGAGCTAAAACACATGATTAGCACCCACAAGACTTGTTTCAATTTTAAGCAGCTCCAAAGGAAAAAAAAGTGAGATTCATTATTAGGAATTTTGTACTCTCTCATTAGGTTCTTATGTTATAGTATCTGTAGTTTATGAAACACATTTTAATCTATATTTTATATATGATTTTAATTTTTTAGGGTTTTGAAGAATATATGCTAGTATGTATATATATAGTTCGCAAGTCACATTCTCATCGCTTCTGCTGGAATTAAGTTTAATATTGTATGATTGGAGATCACAAAACCCTTACATCAAAATCTTCTCTCAAAAATGATGCTTTTGCACAGTGTTGAATTTTCTCTGTCTTCCGATGTAAAGCATTGCAGGGGACCTAAAAGGTTTAAATATTTTCAAGTAACTTAGCTGTCCCAACTCAGATTTCCTATGACATCGAGCTGTGCTGAGCATTGCAGAGGAGCCCATCCCTGTATCACAGATTCACCCAGGGAGTATAAATTATCTGACCTCATCTGAATTATTTACAATTTGGAGGGGAAATTACATGGCATCGATATTATCTTTCACAGAACTTCTCTACATCTTGAAAATGTGAGAACATGAACAAATTGACCTCTAAAATCACATAATTCACTGTTAATTTATAATAAAAACAACCAGTACAGTATGCAGCTGCCTGGTGTTGATGAAACCACATAGATTTATCTTTCTGCTTTTCCTTGTGACTTCCCACCTCTTCAGAACAGTTAATTATTAGGATGCCCCTCGACGTGCATTTTTCCAGTGTTACTTCTCAGGACATAGATTTCAGTAATGCATTTTCACTGTTACCAGTCAGAGAATCACCAGGAACACCTGATTTCTCCCCTCCCACTGTTGGACATGTTAATTTTCATTACTTCATGGACACTCTGTTGTGAACTTATTATCTATTCATGCAAAAATTATTCTGTTTTCCCATTAACAATTAAAATGTGACTAGGCTTTATTCTAGTACCTTTGTGGCTTCACTGATTACATTTATACCTCTGAGCCACTTGTAAATTATTCTTGTGTATGATGGGAGGTATGGATTTAATTAGGGTATTCTTATTAGGCTATCCATAGTCATAGGACCATTTATTTAAAGGTTCATTCTTGTTCCAAGCAATCTGAGATATCACTTTTGTCATCCAATCTCATTTCATATGTACTCCATTCTTCTTCTGGAATTTCTGTGTGTGTCACTGATCTCTGCCCACATGCCAGTGACATATCAGTTTAACATGAGTTTCATATATCTTAAAACATTTATCTTACAACTTTTGTTTTTGTGCCCTTTTGCATGCATATTTTTTCAACATTAACTCTGCTATAATCTTGCATATCTCCACTTTAAATGAAAAAACAAATGAAAGGCTACTGAAAGTCTTTCTCTTGGAGGTGGAGAGTCTAAAATAGTTTTTTTTCCCCCACCCTGAAGGCCTTGTTATCCATGAGGTTCCAGTGGATGAGTGGGCGAGAAGGTGACCTCAGGAGAAGACAGGAGTCACTGAGGGGCAGTCAGGCCTGCATTTGCAGGGGTCCTCTCAGGAGAGAAGCATTGTCTGGGAGAGCTGCCTCATCTCCTCCAGGGAGAACAACTCCAGGTCCTGCTGGGTCCACTTCCTGAGGCCCCACAGCCTCTCAGCTCACCACATTGTGACTGCAGTGCCAACACCCAGCCCTCTGGGGACACACACGTGTGAACACTGCCCAGCACATTCACCCCTGCAGCTGCACCACGCCCCCCACTCAGGAGCAGGTGGACGTGTTAGCGTGGGGAGGCCCTTTAGAGAGGGCCTCCTGAGGGCAGAGCCCACCGCACTTACTGAATGTGTGACAGGGTTAGCAGATCACCATCAAACGCAAGTAAGTTCTGGGAACATTTGATTTTATGTGAAATGATGCTTAGTGCTTATACTGTTTGATCTATATTGCATGCCTGTGTCTTATAATCTGAGCAACAAATTTGAAGATAACAAAATACAATATAATGAACACTGCTAATTGCTTGTCATCTAGTTTTGAAATTTTGACTCATTTAATCATAATTTTTTTCATTCTTTCAAATGAAATTTTAAAAAAAAGACAGCAATGAGTACTATTAGATTCTATGTATATTCTGCAGTTTTTTTCCTGTGCGTGTAGTGTATATGTAACATCTGACTCATAGAATTCAATGTATTAAACCTAAACTATTACCTGTTGTACATTTTATTAGTCTTCAAATTAGATAAAATGATTTATCGAAATCTTCTAAAAACTTACTTGCATGCTTACTAGTCTCATTATAGTATACATATGTGTCCATATATGTGTGCATACAGATATAAATCTGTTTTAAATTAAATATTTTAAACAGCATGTATTGACAACCAGGTTGAAATATGTGAAAAACATCTGAATAATAGAACAAATTGCAATTATTTTAGTTCTGAATCTCTGTGTATTTTTGTAATTTATCCCTTTTATTTATTTTCTGATTTTATTTATCTGTATGATGGAATTACTAGTATGGAGACAGCACTCATCATACAAATACTAACAATAAATATGACTATTAGTGTGCTGGTTGCAATTTCAAATCTGCTATTCTCCAGCTGAAACAACACAATAAGATTTAGATTAATGAAATTTTAGGTGATATAGTTTCCTTCCAGATGTCCTCCCAAAGCCACATGTGGTCCTGGGTGGGACTTTCCTAGAGGTGACTGGACCTTGAGTGTCTGACACTAGATTGATTCATGGTGCAATGCTAGGATCAGAGGTACCGGGAATAAGAGTGTGAGTATGACGCTCCCCAGGTAGACTGGATAAGATGTAAGGGATAGAAGGAGCTGTGGTCATCACTTGTTTGCTACCTTCTGCTAGCAATGAGAAGTTTGTTCTCTGCATTGCCTGTCTGCTGTTCCACCTCCCCTTGGAGCCATATGATTAGGGATCGAGACCTCTACAAACTGTTAGCTAAATAATCCTTTCTTCCTTTAACTTTGGATGTTAGGTGTTTTGTCTCATCAATGGAAAAACTAACTACAATACTAGTATAGAGCGCACGCCTTTAATCCCAGCACTCGGGAGGCTGAGGTAGGCGGAGCGTTGTGGGTTCGAGGCCGGCTTGGGCTACAACGCGAGCACAAGGCCGGCCTGAGCTACATAGTGCGACCCTGCCTCAAAAAAACCCGGGCCGGGAGTTTGGCTTAGTGCCTTAAGCGCCTGCCCTGGCAGGTGCGAGGTTGTGAGTTCAATCCCCAGTGCTGCAAAAAAAAAAAAAAAAAAAAAAAAAAAAAAAAAAAAAAAATATATATATATATATATATATATATATATATATATACTAGTATAAAGGACATGCATATATGGTTAATCATAATCGAACTTATTTTTTTCTGTACATATAAAAGACTTAATTTTATGATATATACCAACAGCTAATTTGTGTTTACCACTTGTCTCATTTATTTAAGCCCTCGCCATACACTTGTTCAGAAGATCGGGGATCTAGGCCAGGTTCCCAATACAAAAAGCCCAGTAAGAGAGTGAGAAGTAGGCAATACAATTAGCATCAAAGACACAGTCAGACTGATTTGAAACACCTGTGTATTACACAAAGATTCTCTTTTATTTGGAACTGAAAGTGTGAGGGTAGGAGGAGACTGCAAATGGGGGTATCTTTGCAATGTTTTATATAGATTGTTTAGCTGATATGTAAGTATTCCTAATATTGGGTTAGTTCAATTCATGTCCCTCGATAACTTCTCAAAATTTTTTAACATTGGTAATGGTCGTAAAGAAAATGTCCCATGTATGCCAAATGAAACACTATTTCATCCTAAATTGGAAGAGATCCTTTCCCCACCCCAACACGGCTGCACCTGGAGGACATCCTGCTGCGTGAAATGAGGCAGGCACAGGAGGACACACCCTCGATGATTCACTTACATGTGGACTTTCACAAAGTTGAACTCATGCACCTACAAATTAAAATTAATGTTATCAGATAGGAACAGACAGGATTAGATGGAGAATCTGGAAATATTGGTCAAGACTTCATATTTTCAATCAAACACAAAGAAAAAGCTTTAGTGATTGATTTAGTTACTTTTCTCATAGCTGAGACAAAATACTCGACATCTAATTAAGGAGGAAAAGTTAATTTCAGGTCACAGTGTGTAGAGATTTCCATCCATAGTTGGCTGGCTCCAAGACAGGGTCACATGGCAGGGGAGAAACAACCCATGGCAGGCAGAGGCAGCTGGCAGTGAAGCAGAAGTATCTTGGTTTTATCACTTATAGGCTACCTGCCTCTTGGACTGTGCCACCTGCATGCTAGTTGGGCCTTCCCATCATCCACACCCTGAACCATGCTTAACCAATCAATGGACCAAGTCAGTAATCATGAACCCATAACCCTAGCATCACACAGTATAATCCCATCATAACATAACACAGATCCAGTCATCTCAGAAAAGCCCTACCTAAGACTCCATGAGGATTTGGGAGAAGCATCTAGATGCAAGCCATAACACCTATCAATTGTACAGAATTGTGATGCATTGTACATTACTGAATTGCTGAAAAAATGTGTATTTTAAGTGTTTCACACTACAACATGCTAAGAACATTGATTGATACAGTTGTTAACTTGCCTCATTTAAACATTCTATTTTGTTAAATATAAAGAATCACACTGCATCCCACAATTGATACAATTATAATCTATAATGAATGAAGCAATAAATAAATTTACTAAAAACTAGACAAACTAAAAATATATCATTTCCCATGCACAATTGCTTGAGTTTCATGGTTGAAGAAGTCTAACTCATCATGATACATTTATTGATGACACACAAAAAGAAATCGCAATATAGAATTTGTGAAGTCAGTAATAAAATAATATATTCTGCATAGAAAGGCAAAAAGAACAAGAGTGACATAATTTTGTCATTTAACCCTGGAAATTGAGTCAATCTATTTGTTTATTTGAAAATGTGGAAGAAAATAAACCTGGGCAGAAAAACTGGATACAAGTTTAAATAGAAATGATTAGGGCAAAAATAATATATGTTCCACCAAAAAGATTCAGAATTGTTAACATGCTACTTTTGCAGGAGTGTTATTTAAATACAAATTTGAAAGTGATGTTTACATTTAAAACAGTTATGTATATGACGTGGGTGCTGCCACATTTTGCAAAGTAAGATGTATACATTAGTTAACTTGGTTGGGTCTACTATTTCTATGGATACAGAAATCAAATCAAGTTTTGCTCCTCCTTTACATACAGTTTTAACATTCACCTATACCTAGATAAAGTTGGAGAACAGATGTAGACTCCTCCATGATAAAACTTTCAAAGTGAAGGTAGTTCAGGCATCAGAGGAGGGTGAGCCATGTTCAGACCTTCAACAGGATGGAGCTCTGGATGGCAGGAGGTCCACGGTGCCAAGCACTACTTGCTTCTGTGAGGAACAAAATTAGTGAAACAAGGACCATGGTGTACCTGTTGCTCCAGTACGTGACAGGTAGAAAGTGAACGTGAGGACCTCAGTGCTGAGAATTTTCCAGACATTCTCCTAGAGGAAACAGCTAGAGAATGTGCAATTCACTACTGAGACACAAGAATAATTTGTATTTTAAGCACTAGGATGCAGGTCCACCTCTTCAGAGTCAGAAAAATAAAATGGTTTACATTATGAGTGGATCCACTTATATGCATTATTTCATGAGAAATATTTTTGCTATATGCAAGTGTTATCTTCTGCTTTCAATGTCAATCCCAATAGCCATTGTCATTCCATTTGTCTCCATGCTGCAGTCTGATGCATGCTCTTCACTAATCAAGGTGTGAGTGGGTAAACCATGGCCTTCATCTTTTCATTCAGAATACAGGGAGAACCCAAGTATCTTTTCAAGGTACAACTTTTTGAAGATGAGTTGTTTTGTGTCCCAGTTTTCATTTAACGAAGCAAAATAATTTCAGCCAAGGAAATAGAAGGGGCAGGAGGGTTCTCAGTGTTAATCATCCCATTGTTTGTCAACCCCAGTTAACCACCTTGCTACTTATCTTAGCCTGAGGGGATGAGCAAGAGCAAAGAAGTAAAAACAGACAGCAGGATCTCATCACAGGACCCATAGTGACACTTTTTCAGGTTGGTCTGGTCCTGCACTTGAGGATCTCTCAAAAGTACAGCAACAGCCGAGGTGGAACACACAATGTGTGCCCTGCTCCTTATGATGTCTGAGTTTGGTCTTAGCTCAAAACGATTCCAAATATTTTCAAAGCATGTGGCAAGGTAGGGCAGATGCCTAGTGTCTCAGAGAATGGGAATAAAATATACAACTACGCAAAATATCAAGCAAAAAAATAAAGACAGAGATTTTTGCTTCACCATAAGAAATACAGACGAAAAACATAGACCACTAAAATGGATAAAGCATGTGCAGATTCTAATGTAACAATACACATTGAAAAAATTAAATCACTGTCAAATGATATTTTAATATTTATGTTACAGTCAATAAAACACTTGACTGTGGAACTGAGAACATCTGCTGAACATTCTACCCATAGCGGCATTAATCTCACTGTTGCGTAGACTGTAGATGATGGGGTTTATGAATGGGGGCACCATGGTGTAGAACATGGCAGTCAGCAGATTCCTAAGGGATGGTTTCTTTGCAATGGGACCTAAGATAGCCACTGACCCAGAAATGAGAAACAAAAGGAGAATGATCAACTGAGGGGCACAGGTGGATATGGCTTTGTTACGGGCTTCTTTTGAATGGATCCTAAACACAGTTAAAAATATATTGACATATGATACAAGCATAAAGGTGAAACATGCTGAGGCAAGGCAGACACATAAAGAAAGGATTACAAACTCAGAAAACTGAACATCAGAAGATGAAATCCCCAGAATTTGAGGAATATCACAAAAATATTGCTGGATAACATTGGTCTTGGTGAAGGGAAGCCTGAACAGAGCTCCTGTGTGGAGAGCAGAGTAGATCAGGCTAGAGGCCCAGGAGCCAGCTGCAGCCTGGGAGCACAGACTCGGGGTGATGATGAGCCCGTAGTGCAGAGGGCGGCAAATGGCCACATAGCGGTCATAGGACATGACCACCAGGAATGCAACCTCTGCAGATAAACAGAGTGCGTATAGGAAAATCTGTGCAGCACACTCAGCCAGGGAGATCGTATTACTGAAAGTCATGCAATTCACTACTGCTTTGGGAGCAATAGCTGAGATGAGGCCGATGTCTTGAAGGGATAAATTGCTTATGAAAAAGTACATGGGAGAGTGCAGACGTGTGTCTGTCACAATGACAGTGAGAGTTGCAAGATTCCCTGTCAGTGCTCCCAGATAAATCACTAAGAACAGCACACCTTGCAGAAGCTGGAGCTCCCGGGAGCCTGCGACATCCATGAGGAGGAATTCTGTGAAGATGGTGAGGTTGTCCATGTCTGCCAACCTGATGTTGTCTCCACAGAGTCGGAGGTTACACTAAGAATAATATTTTACCAGCAGAATGTAGATCACCCATGAGAACTGCTTTGCGCCTCCTAGTTAGTGACTCAGTATAGAAAACATGTTAAAAAACTACCCCGAAATTCAGTGAATGTGCATATTTCTCTTTCCTTTCCTGAACTGCTGATAGAGATCTTATTAGTATCTACATGCATAGCATGAGCATCACATCACACAGGTCATGCCAACCCATTCTCTCACTATAAGGGCTTTCAGGACGTGTGAGTGTGAGCCCTTTCTTTACCCCTTTGCACTATCATCTGTGGGATTTGATTCAG